>JAUIMW010002911.1:0-10140 GCA_033557785.1 Enochrus cinctus | reverse complement strand
TCGTTTTCATTAAGGATGTTGTGATGAAGATGTCTTCTTTTCACTTGAAGGCACTCGACCTGGAGGCCAAACTAAATTAAATAAAATATATGAGAATTTTGGTACTATATAGGTACTAACTAGCTGAACTAAATTGTTCCTTCAATTTATAGAAACGAGACAACTCAGCTGATAGGGACATCTTATATAGTTCCACAAAGATAGATACGACATCATCACGAGAAGAATTCTTAAAGAAAGAGGTACTACATGGAAGCAATTAATCAGAACAGCTGCGCACACTTCATATTATGTTTATCAAACTTAAAGCACTAAGTAGATTAGAAGATGGCAAGAAGAGACCTGTGCTAGTGGGTGATGATAAGTACTCCATGATCACTAGACTGAAACATCAAGATGATAGTCAATTTCTCGATGGAAATAGTGGAAGATAATAAAGAACTTGGGATCCTGGACAATAGAACAAACCATGATTATAGCATTGATAGGTTATGGCACCAAAACAGACTTGAATACTAGAGTCTTTAAACTTGGAAATGAAAAAATTAGTATGTCTTCCTGATACAAACTGAAGTGACAACGTTATTGAGAGACTATTAGAACCTATTTACAGCTGCTGAAGCTGATTAGAAGAACAAAGAGCGATAGGGCCTTCCAATAGTCAGTGGGTTTCTCGTGTGGTGTCGGTTCGAAAGAAATATTGGATCACCTGGAAGCCATGCCAGGTTTACCTTGATGATGTCATCATCATTGCAATGGCGTTTGAAGAACATCTGTTTGCTTATTATTTTTTTTAACATATTTGTCTTTTTTTTAATTGAATTAAAGTTTCTTTAATGAAGTTACGATAATTTTCCAAATGCAGACAATTCCTTGACAATTCTAGTTTTTAATCATGCATTTTAATATACTTTCAGGGCTATTGTTATTTTCTTTATCCTGTGAGGTTTTCAGTTTCAATGTAATTAAAAAGTCTTAAGTTCTAATATCGGTCAGCATGTAATACGAAGTCTTCTTACTACTAATTTCTGGAAAAGCTGCCTTCTCCTTCTAGAATTTGGTGCAAGATATCATGATGTGCCATGATGTATCCATATTATTGCATCAAAATTATTTTGAAATTTTTGAGAAACCACACTATTTGGAGAATAATGGGTTTGAAAGTTTATCTTTTTTAAATCTCTAGAAAACAGAGGCTTGCCTTCCTAAAATAGGGGGAGAACAAAAAGGTCTTCCCAAAAACTTGAAACTGTTTCCATATTAATATATCGGTCTGGGAATATGGAATGTCCTTCAGGTAAATTACAAATGATATAGACTCCATGATAGTCCTTGTTTCATTGTCAAAAATCTTTAAATAGCTTTATGATGGAAAATAATAAAATCAACACAATATAGAGTCTGTGGACATGTCCTCCAGGCACACTGCTCTCTACGAACTTCTAATTGTAAAGAGAAATCTTCACTTCTATGATTTTGTTAAACTAATACGAACAGCATCATTTACAAGATATCTGGAGGACATTCCATGTCCCACATACTCCCTAATCTACATATTGTAATGTTTTTATTATTTTCCAGCAAGGAGCTATTTAAAGATTTTTGTAAATAAAATAAGGTTCAACAAAAGAATAAAAACTACGTAAAGTAGGCGCACTGTTGTCTACTTACTCCTAATTTTTTTAAGAAACCTTTATAACACTCCCATGTGGTCTAGGAAACATGGACTGTCCTCCAGGAACATCTCTGTCTACTTACTAATTATGTAAAGAAATATTTAAGACAACTATCACAACAAATATCGCTTGTAAGTTTTTTTTAAATTTTTTAATGGGTTAAACATGCTTATGTTGGAACAGAGCAAAATCAACATAAAAAATACCACCATTGCATTATGAAATTTTGATGGTGGTCTTTATGTTATGTGATTTTTATTTTATTTTTATTTTTATTTTTTTTTTCAGAAAGTCAAGGGGACATGGAATCTCCTCCAAGCACACTACTGTTTCTGTATTCCTAATTGTGTTAAAAAATCTACATTACGCTCTTCACTTATTTAAGTTTGGTAAACTAATAGGAAGAGCGTTATATAAAAGGTGCCTAGAGGAGATTCCATGTCCCCCAGACCCCCTGTTGGGGTATAATTTGTAAGGCACCTGGGGGACATTTATGGTGGCCCTCTCTTTCGATTGTTTTAATTTTCTTTCAACATTATACTAAAATTGATCTAAAACAATGTAAGAGCAACCATCAAGGGGTCTGGGGAACATGGAATGTCCACCAGGTATTATTCTACGAAATCTTGACAACACTCTTCACTTTTTTAAATTTAATAAACTAATATGAAGAGTACAGTTTGCAAGGTTTCTCTTGCATTGTTTTTAGATCAATTTTAGTATTATGTTGAAAGAAAGATAAAAACAATACAAAAAGAGGAATATCCTCCAGGTATCTTACAAATACTCTTCACAGTAGTTTATCAAATTTAAAGAAGTGAAGAATGTTTACACAAATAGAAGTACTTAGAAAGCAGTGTGTCTGTAGGATATTCCATGCCTCCCAGCCCCCCTGGTAGTTTCTCTTACATTGTTTTTAAATCTATGTTAGTTTAATGTTATAAAGATTTCTTATTATTACTAGAAGTACCTAAACAGCACCTCGCACCTAGTGTTATGGTCTTTATTTTGTATTGTTTTCATTTATTTTTTTTTATATTTTATCTAAAATGAGGACCGCCAGGTCTGGTCTAAGCTTAATCAAACAATAAAAAACAATGTATATTTTTGTGTACCCGAAAGATATTCTATATCCCCTAGGCACCCTAGTGGTCTATTTTTACTTTGTCTTAGAATCTTTTTCAGCATTAGATTGTTATAAGAAATGAAGTTATTTAAATAAATACAACAACGATGTCACCCTACTAAATATTTTTTACTACCTTTGCTATTAAAAATTGGAATTCCTGAGCTTCCTTGGCTCCACCGTCTCTCAACTATATAATTTTTACTTACTTTGTTATTAAAAATAATATCAGCTTCAGATACTAAAGCAAAATTAAGTTCACTAATAATAACCAAACAATCTAGGTTTGTTTTTGAAAAAAAATCCTCATCCTCAGGTATATAAATTATCATTAAGACTTCCTGGTGGTTCTTCTACGGTCAAAAATGATTTAATATTCCCAAGTTTCAATGGAATAAAAACGAAATAAAACAAAAACTACCAAGGAGCCTAAGAGACATGGAATATCGATAAGAAAAATGAATTTTTGCATCTCATTTTTATTGTATTTGTCTCCCAGACCCCTTGATAGTCCTTTTTTTATGTTGTTTGCATTCTTTTATAATAAAATTTTAGAATATTAACTGTTCTTTTTTAACAACATAAGGAGTAATATCAAAGGGCCTGGGGGATAAGGAATGTCCTCCAGGAGCCGCTTCATCTGCGAAGTAGGAGAGACTCTCTGGTGATAATTTTGGTCTTGGAATATTCTCCAGATACTCTGCAAACTATGCTTTTCTTATCGACAAACCATACATATTGTATGATTTTTAATGGTGTTTAAAGTACGTAGACAACAGTGTGCCTGAAGGACTTTATGTTTCACAGACTTCTACATGGTCTTTATATTGTGTTTTTTTTTAATTCTTTTCCAACAAAAAGCTATTTAAAGATTCTCAGTAACTCTATTGTCTACATATAGTTAATTATGTTAATAAATCTTGATAACACTCTTCTCTTCTCTAAATAGAGGACATCGCATGTCCCCCAGACCTTCTGCTAGTCTTTATTTTATATTGTTTTCATTACTTTCCAACAAAGAGCTATTTAAAGAATTTTGAAAAAAAATGAGGACCACCAGGGGGTCATGGAATGTCCCCCAGGCACACTTCTGTCTCTGTAGTCGCAATTGTATTAAGAAATCTTGATAACACTCTACACTTTTTTAAGTTTGATAAATTAATATAAAAAGTATAGTTTGTAAAGTACCTGGAGGACATTCCATGTCCCCCAGACCCCCTGGTGGACCTCGTTTTGTATAGTTTTTAACTTTGTTTCAACATAATACCAAAATTGATCTAAAAACAATGTAAGAGGGATTACCGTGAGGTCTGGGGAACATGGAATATCCTCCAGCCACAGTGCTGTTTCTGTATTCCTAATTGTATTCAGAAATCTTGATTACACTCTTCACTTCTTTCAGTTTGGCAAATTAATAAGAAGAGTACAGTTTGTAAAGTACCTGGAGGACATTCCATGTCCCCCAGATTCCTTGGTGGTCCACTTTTTGTATTGTTTCCTATGCTCCTATACTCCTAATTGTTTTAAGAAATCTTGATAACACTCTTCACTTCTTAAGTTTGATAGACTAATGTGAAGACTATAGTTTGTAAGGTACCTGGTCGACCTTCCATGTCCTCCAGACCCCCTGATGGTCCTCTTTTTGTTTTGTTCTTAACTTTGTTTCAACATAATACTAAAATCGATCTAAAAACAATGTAAGAGGGATCACCAGGGGGTCTGGGAGACATGGAATGTCCTCCAGGCACACTGATGTCTACGTACGCCTTGTTTTAAGAAATTTTGATATCACTCTACACTTTTTAAGTTTGATAAATTAATATGAAGAGTATAGTTGTAAAGTACTTGGAGGACATTCCATGTTCCAAAGATCCCTTGGTGGTTCGTTTTTTATAACAAAAAATCATTGAACCTTAACATATTAGAAAATAGAGTAAAACAACTTAAAAGTAGAACACCAGGGGGTCTGGGGGACATGGAAAGAAAGGCTGTCTACGTTCTTCTTGTTTGTTGGTTAAATTAGGATAAATGAAAAAAATTTCAAATGTAAATTAGACGAAGAAGGCAATATGCCTGGAGGACATTCCATGTCTCCCAGTCCTCCTGGTGTCCTTCAACGTTATTTCATTCTATTTTCTAATATGTTGAGGTTTAATGATTCTTTGTCATAACAGACAAACCACCATGGGATCTGGGGGACTTGGAATGTCCTCCAGGTACTTTGCTATCTATGTTCTTCTTGTTTGTTGGTTAAATTAAGTAAAATAGACGTAGAAAGCAGTATGTTCTCCTGGTGTCCTCCTTTAACGTTGTTTTATTCTTTTTCTAATATGTTTAGGTTCAATGATTTTTTGTTATAAATGATGAACCATGATGAGAGAATGGAATGTCTTCCAGGGTGTTGGTTCACTGCGTTCTACTTGTTAGTCTGTTAAATTTAGATAAATCAGGATAGTTATCAAAGCAGTAGGCCTGGAGGACATTTCATGCCCCCTTGGTGCCCTTCCTTTCATAACAAAAAGTTATTGAGCCTCAACGTATTAGATTAATAGAATAAAAAAACGTAAAAGAATGACACCAGGGGGTCTGAAGGATATGGATAAGAAATTTTGATAACACTCTTCACTTTTTTAAATTTCATAAACTAATATGAAGAGTATAGTTTGCAAGGTACCTGATGGTTTCTCTTGCATTGTTTTTAGATCAATTTTAGTATTATAATGAAAGAAAGTTGAGAACAATACAAAAAGAGAACCCCTGGTGGTTTGGGGGACATGAAATGTGAAGAAGTGAAGAGGGTTATCAACATTTCTTAATAAAATTAGGAGAACGCAGAGAGCAATGTGCCTGGAGGACACTTCATGTTCTCCAGAATTCCAGGTGGTTCATATTTTATTGTCAAAAACCTTCAAATACCTTATTGATGGAAAATAATAAAAACAACATCAAGCTATATTTCTCAGACCTTGGGGTGATTTTTATATTATTTTTATTCTTTTTCAACAAAATGATACCTGACACCTTGGTGGGACTTCTCCAATCCACTCTTGGACATAGACCTATTCGTGAGTTCTCCATCTGTTAAAATCGTGGGCAATTTTGAACCAGCCCATGCCAAAGTATTCTCTGATATCGTCCATCCATCATGTTTGTGGTCTGCCTCTGCTTCTTTTAGTTTCTCTGGGTCGCCACGGCAACGCACTAATTATCTATTTACTTGGATACTGCAGGTGCATCTAAAGTTTCTTGAAACATGTGTGTCACTTCCACTAGGTTTATTATTTCGAAGTTCATTCTCTCCGCCTTTCCTACCCTTGTAGTCTTTACCCGTATCCCTTGGCATGGAAAATGCGTTATACTCAGCAAGACTAAGTCCTCAACAGAATTTAGTCACCGGCTGGTACGGTCGGGTCCACCCCCACTTGTGCTGGGAATTACCTAAGTAGATTCAGAGTAGAAGTATCTGGTTCCCCTCTGACTGGGTAAATACTCATGTATGATGCTCTGAGCAAAAACCTTTTATTACTAAAAATCTTTAAGTAACTATATACTGGAAAAGAGTAAGAACAACGTATAATAAGGAGCACTAGGGGGTCTGAGGAACATAGAATGTCTTCCAGGCACACTGCTGTCTACGTAGTTATAATTGTGTTAAAAAATATTTGTAACATGCTTCACTTCTTTATGTTTGACAAACTAATAGGAGGAGTATTGTTTGTAAAGTACCTGGAGGGCATTCCATGACTTCCAGATCCCCTGGTGGTCCTCATTTTATTGTCAAAAATCATTAAATAGCCCTAGTTGGAAAATTAAAAAAATACAACTTAAATACCATCAGAAGACCTAGAGGACATTGAATGATTTCCAGGCACCTTGCAATTTATACTCTATATTATACATATTAGTTTATCAAAATTAAAAAAGTGAAGAGTGTTATCAAGATTTTGTAGCACAATTAGAACTACATAGTAAGCAGTGTGCCTTGGTAGTCTTTATTTTGTGTTGCTTTTATTATTTCTAATAAACAGATACTTAAATCTTAAGTCTGGGGTACATAGAATATCCTCTAGGCAAATTGCTACCTATCTAGGCAAATTACTACTTACGTACGTCTAATTGTGTTAAAAATCTTTATAACACAGTTCAATTCTTTAAATTTGATAAACTAATATGAGTCGTCCAGTCACATTGATATCGACGTACTTTAATTGTGCTAAGAAATCTTGTAATTTGATAAACTAATATGAGAGTATCGTTTGTAAAGTGCCTGGAGGATATTCCATATCCTCCAGACCCCCTGGCTATTTTTATGCTGTATTGTTTTTATTATTTTCCAGCAAAAAGCTTTTTAAAGATTTCTGACTATAAAATGAGGACCACCAAGGGGTATGGAGTACATAGAATATCCTCCGGGTGCAATGCTGTCTACGTACTTGTAGTTGTGATTAAATTATTTTCCAGCAAAGAGCTATTTAAAATTTTATAACAATAAAATGAAAACCACAAGGAATATAGAATGTCCTGCAGGTATATAACCTTATATACCAACGTATATAAGGACTACCAGGGGTCTGGGGGACATGGAATTTTTGTTCTTATTTTATTTTTTTTTTTTTTCAAACCAAGAGCCATTTAAAGATTCTTGACTATAAAATGAGGATCATAATGCTGTCGATGTACTTCCAATTGTACTACCAGATATTGATAACTCTTCACTTTTTTAAGTTTGAAAAACGTATATGAAGAATATTATATTTTTAATGTGCTCGGAGACCCCTTGGTGGCCCTCAAATTTATTATAAAAAAGTGCCCTTTAAAAAAAAAATAAAAACAAGACAACATAATGACAACCAGGGGATAGAGATAGTGTATAAATTAAAGAAGTGGATCACATTCAATGTTCCCCAAACTCTTGGGTGATTTTTTTGTGTTTTAATTATTTTTCAACAAAGAGCTATTTAAATATTGTTGACAATACAATGAAGATCACCAAGTGGTCTAGGATACATGAAATGTCCTCCAGGTATTTTGCAAACTATATTTTATATCTGGAGGGGAACATGGAGAGTCCTTCAGGTACCTTACAAGCTATACTTATCGTATTAGTTTATCAAATATAAAGAATGTCTTCCAGATCCTGTTCCTCATTTTATTGTCAAAAATCTCTTAATAGGTTTTTGCTGAAAAATAATAAAAATAATTTTGGGTGACATGGAATTTCCTCCAGGTACCTTGCAAACTATACTCTTAATGTTAGTTTACCAAACTTGAAAGTGAAGTGGAGAATATAGACAGCATTGTGCTTGGAGAGCATTCCATGTCCCCCAGACCCCCTAGTGGTTCCTCTTACATTGATTTTAAATCAATTCTAGTATAATATTGAAAAAAATGGAATGTCCTCTCCTATTTGTATTAAGAAATCTTGATAACAGCCTTCAATTCTTTAAGTTTGATAAATTAATATGAAGTAAGGTACCTGGAAGATATTCCATGTCCTCCAGACCCCCTAGTGGTTCTCTTTTTGTATTGTATTTAATTTTCTTACAACATTATACTAAAAATGGTCTAAAAATAATGTAAGAGAAACCACTAGGGGATCTGGGGGACATGGAATGTCCTCTAGGCACATTACTGTCCCTGTAGTCTTAATTGTTTTAAGAAATCTTGATAATTCTCATTACTTCCTTAAGTTTGATAAACTAATATGAGAAGTATACTTTTTAAGGTACCTGGAGGACATTCCATGTCCCCCAGACCCCCTGGTGGTCCTCTTTTTGTATTTCTTTAAACTTTCTTTCAAAATTAAACTTATATTTATTTAAAAACAATATTACAGGAACCACCAGGGGTGTGGGAAACATGGAATGTCTTCCAGGCATTTGATAACGCTCTTCACTTCTTGAAGTTTGATAAACTAATATTTTTAGTATAATTTTTAAGGTATCTGGAGGATATTCTAGGACTATACGTAGACAACATTGTGCCTGGAGGATATCCTTCAGTTCTTCAACTACTGTTGATGCTTCCTGGTTTGGGATGGCATATGCTTTCACCCACTCTTTCCCTTTATGGGTTCATGGTAGCGCGTCGGAGGAGATTCTCGCTTATAGAGACGAACTGAAGGATGTGATCTTTAGCTGTTCAAATGCGTCTTGACAATCTTCCGTCCAATCATACTTCACGCCAGCACCAAATCAGTTCCAGATGGGCATTTCTAGATCTCTCGAAGATCTTCTTCAGATGTTCTTCAAATGCCCTTCCAGTGACGAAAACATCGTCAAGGTAAACCAGGTATATTTTTCGTGAAAGCCGTTTTCACTATTGACTCTCTTTCTTCTTCTAATCAGCTTCTGTAGCTGAAAATATGCTATATAAATCTCTCAATAATGTAGCCATTAGTTGGTCAGTAGAAAGACAATCTAGTAGCTTCATTTCCAAGTTTAAGGACTCCAGAATCTAAGTATATTTTGGTGCTCTTAATAATAATCTTCAATAGATGCAACAATCATGACGTGCTCGACTCTCCAGGATCGCAAGGTCTTTCTAATCTGCCAATACTTCCATCGAGATGCTGCAGTCTAGCAACCGTGGGCTACTTCTCATCACCCACTAACGCAGACTTCTTCATGTCATCTTTTAGTCTACTTAGAGCTCTTTCTTTTTTCATCTGCACTTCGGGAATTCTAGTCGACTGGTGATAAATGAAGCCATGTCTGAATCTTAAAAACCCAAGGTGAAATTTTAGATCGTAATGATCTCTATAGGTTATCGAAAGCCATTCGAAATAGCCTTTCTACGTTAACAAATTCTTGGATTCTTTCTTTTGGTCTTCCCTTCCTACAATTTAGTCTTGCCCTGTCATATGAACATTTCTAAACCGTACCTCCAGAGCATTGATTAAACTCTTGTGGTCTAGAGCGCCTTCAATTTTGTACAGCGCCAAAAATTCTTATACAGCTGCTAAAAATTGGTAAAAATTTGTCTGTTGGAATCGAGTAAAAATAATATAAAAGGACTACCAAAGGGTCTACTTGACATGGATATTTCAGATTAACTGTTATCTCCGTATCATTGTATTTGGACCCCTGGGTGTCCCCAGTTTAGGGTTAATGTTTGTGAACTGTATATCCTAATCATCTCTTTACTGCTGCTCTTAGGTCCTCCAAACTGTTTAATAAAACGAAGACAAATAGCAGAGTATCACATTAACATTAACATAAATATTTACTATCTAAAGTGTTAATTAATATTCAAAGCGAGCGTAGAGAGCAATCCATCTAGGATGCAAGAGCATTATCAGTTGTTAATCAATGAATAGCTTTAAGCCTGAATGAATAA
>JAUIMW010002910.1:0-10140 GCA_033557785.1 Enochrus cinctus | reverse complement strand
AAAATAATTGGATTTCATAAAATTCATCTAGACCCGTTTTTTTTTAATCAAGTCTGTTTAAATGTAAGTCCATTAATATCAAAAACTTAAATCTTACAAAAATTCATGTAAAAAAAATCATAAAATGTAAAATAAAAAGTGTAAAAAAATAATTGGATTTCATAAAATTCATCTAGACCCGTTTTTTTTTAATCAAGTCTGTTTAAATGTAAGTCCATTAATCTGTGATTTAACCATTGAAACAATGAAATAAACACCAATTAATGTAACCAGTGATTAAACAGACTTGGAAAACGGATCTTAGTAAAAAAAATACTAATATCCAAGGTTTTCCTAAATTGATATTTTCCAGTAACCTATTAAATCTTTATAGACGATTAAATAATTTTAAATATTTATATTAATATCAAACCAAATACGTATAAGTATATTTTGTCGATCTAGTTTACTGTACCTTGTTCAAAATAAGAACAGAGTTTATGATGCATGGAAATAAGGACACAGTGGTCAGTAACGGTCATTAGACCATTAACCCATTGTTGGTTTGCCACCTAAAATATCACGACTCCAATTGTTCCCATAATTAGGGGATGACCATACCAACTAGGTACGGAGTCTCAGTAAATGTTAGTTTTCTTACAGCCTGAAGTGTGTTCAACCTTTTTATTTTTCAAATAACAAATTAAAAAATAATATAAAATCAATAAAATATCAATTTCAAGATGTTAATAAAATCAAGTAGCAACATAAAATTTGTCAAAACTAACTTCTGATTCATGAGCTTCAACAGGCTTTTTAAGTCCTAAGGGCTGATCAATCCTTATATATGATTCAGCAAGTACAAAATATCCATTATATTCTACATCGTCCATTGTAGAATCTCCTAAGTAATGTCCTACAACACGTTTGTCATAAACATGAAAGTGTTCCGCACTAGCATCCATATCAAATTTATCTGATAGCAAAACTCCAATCCCTGTGAGAGGTCCAGTTAGATCGAAAAATTTCAACCAATCATTAATCATTTCTTTATTATATAATGGAGTAACAGAAAAATCATCCATTAGATGTATTTTACAAACTCCCCCTCCAAATACAAACACACCAGCTAAACCAACATTTAAATTAGGAAATTTTGTTTGTAATACATTTCTTATAGATTGAGTGAAATTAAAAGGACCTTTTCTTCCTTTTACAGATATTCTGATAACATCTCCAGGTTGTCCACGTGATAACATAAAACTAGACATTATTGCGAAAGTAGTTTCAGATGGTGGTAAATTTTCAGTAAAATATCTTCTGGTTCCTGCACCTCTAATTGAACAGACTAGAGATCTCTGACTTTTGACTTTTTGGTTTTCAATTTTAATATTGAAAAATGCCTGGCAATTTTTTCCAGCCCACGGGAACGGACCCAATCCTACACCAAATATTGCAGCGGAATCCATATTTGCAATTTTTGGTAAATCTTTAATGTCGTAAATTCTTGATCTGTCTGCCTTAGGAAACAAGTAACTGTCACCCCCTACATCTATTATTGTTGCATCACCATTAATGCCTGGACTTACCAGATTAAAAGGACTTTGAGACAAATCTGGACAATCTACAATTTCGCATGTTACATTGTTATAATTATCTTGTAAACCTCTTTTTAAAATAACTATCAATTCTTTTATGTCTGGTTGAAAAAGTTGTTTTCTCTCAATTACGAGATTAGACATTCTTAAAGCCATTTGATGTGTATTTTTGTGACAGTGACAATTTAGCTTTTATTGATATTTTTGACAAATTGACATATTTGAAACTCTTGTGGAGCTCTGCGGGTATATGTAGACAAAGCAACAGGAGACATTGTCAGAATGTTGTTATTAAAAAAAATATATATTTTTTTATTTAGTAAATTTTAATATAGCAATTCTAAAAACACATAAAAATGAAATGAACCTTTTACATCAGAGCAGTAGCCAAAAAAATATAAAATATAAAGCATTTATCTATAATATAATATATTATCAGTCTTATTTAAATGAAGAGAAAAACAATCGGTTGGACACAATAAAAGAATTAAAATTCATCTTTTTGCCACACAACACATTTATTATTGGAAGGCAAATCATAAATTTGTCTTAGATTGATTTTATAATTCTTTGCTATTATTTCCAAATCTCGAAGATCTCTCAAGCCCCATTTTTCATTTTGTGTTTTCAAATAATTATTAAATTCGACATTAGATTGTGGAGTTATAATTCCGTTATGAGCATAAGGTCCATAAGTTATGAGGAGACCACCTCGTTTTAAAACATTAGTTGCAGTTTCAAAAAGTCTTGTAGTACAAAGAGGAGGTGTGATATGAATCATATTTATGTTAATCATGTAATCACACTCTTTAAAATCTAAGCCCCAATTGCGATAGTCTGTGGTAACATCAGCTTTAATGGGATTCTTTATGTTGTTTGCAGGTGCTTCATCAGCATAAGCTTTAATGCTATCAAATAAGGTTACATCATTCTCAGTGGGATAAAAAGTAAAATTTTGAAAATGTTGAGCAAAATATGAAATATGCTGACCACTTCCAGAGGCAATTTCTAAAACTTTTGCTTCTCTTGACGCATCAAAATGGGACTGCAGGACTTCTAGTATAGGATGTTTGTTCCTTTCCGCTGCGGGGTAAACTTTTTTTGCACTGTAAATAAGAAAATGAAAAATTACTTATTTAAATTTAAAGTGCCAAAAAGCTTTATCCACATTTGCAGTATATTTTGGTATGTAATAAACAAATGTGCTGAAAGCTTTCAGAAAACTGAATTTAAACTTTTGTACAAACTACTAAAGAAATTTCAAGTACTGCCTTATTGACAACAAGTAACGTGCCTTTTTATTAAAATGTACAATATTAGCATTCCAAATTTATAAAGATCACTACCATTTAATATTAAATTAATAACTAAAACAAATATATCTCTTAATTATTATACAAAAATTATTTTTACAAGAAACTATTGTAGATTCACGTTTAATTTTTTTTTGGAATTATTAAAAATAGAAAATAAAGTGTGAAAGCTTTAAAAAATTAATTTTTGAAAATTTTGAGAGATTAAATTTAATCCAAAACTAAGATTTACTACACTGTATAATAAAAGTGGTAATACAAGCATTTTAAGTCTATAAATAATTACTTACTTGCTATACATGCAGTTAATTACTGAATGAGATATTACTAATAGACAAGCCTTTCAATACAAAATATTGTTGTCATTTAACCTACCTCTCAAGAATAAATGTGGGTGGATGACTGTAAGGAGGCATCTTCGCAATCTTACTTGATCGACAAATTCCAAATGTGTAATCAAAATCTAGGCCAATAATTATGCCAATTAATAGAGTAAAATAAATTTCAAAAATAAACATTCCGACAAACATTGTGGCTTTCACACTTTTAGTAATAAAATATATTTATTACTATTTAGAATAATGTTTTTTTATTATGTTTAAAATGCATGTATTGAAGACAATATATGTATCTTTTTATACCACTTTATAAAAATATAATTTTATATATATATATACATTGTATCAATTTTGGTGCTTTTTTAGTCATTTACACATAACATGTTAAAATAAGTATATCTGAATTATTGGAGGAATGTTTTCCTAAATACAAGTTATTTTTATTATTTATGCTGTGATAATCGCATATCCACAACATTTCACATTTGAATTGAGTCATTTAGGAATAAAATTTTCAAAAATCTGTATTTAAATATATAAACATATTTGTTCCTTTAAATATTTCACGTTCTTCATTGTCATATTTTAATTTTATGTACTTATGAGACGAGTGTTCATTATAACATGTATTTAAGAAAAGTTTTCATTCAACTATAGTTTTTTTATACATACCTCATTTTTTTTACTGAAGATAATACTCGTTTTATTAGCATCTGAAAAATTATGCAATTTTTACTTAAGTTATATTTTAGAATTATTATTTATTATGTGTTATGTTAATTATTATGCCAAATATATTTATGTTAAGTTTATGTACTCATATTAGGTTTAATTTTTATATGTAGCTAAAACATGTCAATGATATATTAAATATTCAATCTTAAAGTATCCTATTAGTTTTTTATTAATTTTACCAAAAAGAGACTCAGAACTAACTTGCATTGTTGAACTTCTATCAATTAACAGTAGAATTAATCGAGAAGTATTTGAAGATTTCGAGCCAGTGGATACCACAAACATTAAGGCGGAGAAAAATGTAAATTTAAAAACGTGTCAGTAAATAATTGTTAAAATTTTTTCTAATAGTTTACAACAATGCTGTCTAACTAGCAGCCTGTAAACTTCTCGACATGAGCAGCAAAACTGCTATAGATGAGATTCAAAGTGGTAAGAAACTTAAATGTAAGAAGTTAATTTTTGTCGTTTAAAATGTTTGCAAAAGAAAAACTTGCCAATGCACTAAGAGATGTTGGGCTCCCCTAACTTACAAGAATATTCTATTTTTTAAAGGTTTTTTTATGAAACAAAAGAAATTATAATAAAAATTTATTCAAGATAATTGCAATAAATATAAATATTTGTTATATATACATAATATTTTATTTTTCTTTGAGTTTCTTTTTACTTTTAGCAGCCGATTTGTCAATATTTTGTATGTAAACACTATGTCCTGTTGACTTTAAGTGGTCAAATAGTTTATTTTTTGAAGGAAAATTTGCTTTACAAGTCACACAACAATGGTCCTTATCCAAATCTTCCACATCTCCCGAACCACTTTGTTTTTTACTTTTTTTGTTTTTACTTTTATTCTTGCTCTCACTAGCCTTTCCTCTCGCTTCTTGCCTTTTATCACTCTTTAATTCTCTTCCTTCTTCTTTACACATTTGACTTGTTTCATTGTCCTCACAAGCTCCACTAGGTTCATCATTAGTTTCCTCATTTGAGGCTTTTGTTTTAGCATTATTTTGTTTTGACTTTGAATTATTTTTCTTGGTTTTCTTCTTTTGTTTTTTTGAGGCTCCAAAATCATCATCATCAGAAACATTGCTATTTTCCACTAATTTACTACCAACATTTATAGCTTCTCCTTCAGACCCATGGTCTGTTTCACTCGCCGACTTCACCCTTAGAATATTTTTTGCCTTTTTATTCTTCTTTTTCTGTTTCTTTTCTCTTTTACTTTCTGAATCTGACTCTGAAATGGATAAGTCCTCGTCAAGAATATCATTCTCTCTGATATCTTCTACTGCATCTTCAATTTCACTCATGTTCATTTCCAATCCACTTACATTATCTTCCTCATCCGAAGCTAGTTCTTCTTCCTCTAACATTGACTGCTTTAAAATTTCTACATTTTCTTTATGCTTTTTGCTGGATTCGTGATTTTCAAAAGCTTTCGGTGTTTTGAACATTTTATTACAAGCTACACAATATAAATTATCTAAATCAACTTCCTCTTCTTCAGAATTAGAGAATTCTTCTCCAAACTCTTGTGCTAAATGTTTTTCAATTTCTTCTAGTTCAGATTTTACGTTATCGAATTTTGTCCACTCAGCTTGAGTTCCCGATGAATTCAATTCTTTAGCACGTTGCAACCTTTTCTGCTTGCTTATTTCTTCTTGCTTTTTACGATTTTCAGCAATTTTTGCTTCAAGCTTTTTAGAGTTAGCTTGCACCCGCTTATCTCTTTTTCTTACGAAAGCAACTAAATTTCTGACCTCCTCGTTTCTTTCTTTTTTTGCCTTTAAACGCACTTTCTTGTTTTCCTTCTCTATAAGTTTCAAAACTCTGCGATCCCTAGTTTCTTTAATATCATAAGGATCTAGCCAAACATAACTTTTCTTTGTGCTGTAGCCCATCCAATATGCATAGAAAGGCCCAACAACTTCTTCATAATCACTAGTGGAATAACCAAATGAGGGAATTTCATCAAGTTCTTCTTTATCCTCCATGTATTCCATATCTTCTTTGACTAGCTGGTCGAAAACATTGCGGTAGATTGTGTAGAAACCATTTTCATCGTCACCGTAACCTTTGAAGCAGGTTGTTGTGAAATATTGGAAAACATTAAGACTTTTGTCTTCAAAGTCAGTATTTGAACCTCGCAAAATTTGCTCCCTGTGGTTGTCATACCAAGCTCTTTCCTGTTTATCGATAAGAACTTCGTACGCTTGCTGCACCAATTGAAACTGTTCCTTGGCCTCTTCGGTGTTGTTTAAATTTTTATCGGGGTGCCATTTTAAAGCTAATTTTTTGTAAGCTGACTTTATTTCTGTGTCATCCGCATCTCTTGGTATGTTAAGAACTTCGTAGTGGCACTTCATTGATCACAAATCGTCGTAGCCTCTATGTAAGTGAACTTTAAAAATGTAACTAACTAACGTCTATAGTTACGTATGTATTTAGAGAGTACTGTCGTTTTAAATACGTAAAATTTTGAGTATTTTTAGAACTACATATGAGGAAATTACATATAAGTTGCCAAAAAAGCATGCAAAATTTCTTACCGATCGAAACAGGCCGCCGTGAAGTTTGCTGCGTTTTGAACTGTAATTTCAAGGTCAACATCTACGAAATGTGATGGATAGGTACAGTTGTTGAATAAAAAACTGGTCCAAGTCTAAGGCACTATTTTTGTATAGTGTAAATTTGGAGCATAAATTGACATAGACAAGAAGTCCATAGAACCTGCTGGCTCCTGATTTCAATGAACTCACATATAGCTGTTATGTGTCACATATACTTCTCTTTTGTAGTACCAAGGTCAAATATCGAAAGGCATATGTAATTATAAATTTTGACATTAGTTAATTTAAATATGACAAGTGACAAGTACGTCAAAAGTAAAGTACGATATACACTGAAACATTTTAAGTGGACCAGTTTTTTTAATTCCTCAACTGTATATTATGTTATTCACATTGATTGAACCTATGTTATTCCCATTTACCGGCTCAACCGATGAGTTTTAAGTATAAATATCAATTGCAACACTGTATAAATTCGCCCTTAGAGTTGATTAGGCAAGTTTAAATAAATAAAACTATTTTTATTATCTCTTCACATACGTATTTTCTTTATTACGTGACAAGGCTGACTGGATTATCATGTTGAAATTTTATATTTTAACTTGTAACATTGAGTACTGATTAATTTTTGGAAAGTACATTTACCGGAAGTTATATATTACTTTTACGATTTTATTTTTATTTAATGTAATTTTGAACAACTTTTGTTTAAAAACCTTTTTTTGAAAAAAAAAGTTGTGTTGTTGCCACACCTCAATTTTTGCATCCAGATTGTGCTTAAATAAATCCAATTCACACAACTAGCATGTCCAATCACTAAAAATACTTTTTTTAATAGATTTAAGTCAATTTGTCAGTAACCTTGTGCTAATTTTTACTTATTTTTCTATAATTTTGTAGGATATGCTTAGTCTTGTTTCTTTTTAGTACTCCGTCTTATTTGTATTAATTTTAGATCCTGTTTTTTTAATAACATGAATCAAGACCAACACTAAAATAAAAGTTTAAAAGCTTAGTTTAGGCGAATCTCAAAAAAAAAGACTTTATTTACAGTTCTCCTAAAGGTTTTAGTATAAATAAAAGACCAATATCTTTATAAAGTAAATAGACAAACACATCAAATATTGATAATAACCCTGAAATAATTAATATAATAGATAGTCCTAATCACCAATCCACAATCTTTTAATTTACCATCTGATTCCATTCGATACCGACAAACTCCGCCAGCGCATAGAATTAATAATTTTGGACAAAAAATAATAATAATAATGTGAGGGACCCACGTTAACAATAAGGCCAGAAAAAAATTGTTAAACATTAAGAGAACAAGTTTAGAAGCGCTGATTACTGAATGAAGCTCTATTCATTCATAAAAAATCATCGTTTTTACATCTGTAGACGATTTGCTTTGTTTACTACGACAGAACCAAACGTGACGAAACGCAAAAGAAATTTACCCCACTTGCGGTTGACCGCCAACTGTGTTTTACTCCGTTGTATTTTTCTGAGACAAAATAGTCACAACTGTCTCTTATTGAATTGGTTTTGTGGCACTTTGTCTCTGCCACTTGCTGTTTTATTGCCGTTCAGTCATCTTAACAATAGTATTGTTCATTAATGATCAAGCTGTGAATCTTTTGTAAGATTTTGCGCGGCCTGTATGTAAACGCACCCTTAGGATTTTAAACTTTTTAAGAAAACCGATGTATTTTACCTAAATGCACTGGTTTATGGGAACATTCGATATGGTCAAACTTTAAGCATCAGTGACTCAAAGGCATATCGTAAAAGGTTTGTATTGTGACACAGATGTTTACTTTTATAGTAAAGAGGGTCGTAAATTTTAAAAAGCTTGGCTACTATTACTTATTTTCAGAGGTTCTCAATAGGTTTTTGTTAAATTATTTGTTAATTTAAAAAAAAAATTATGAAGAAATACGCGTGGGCAGAGTTTGTCGCCAAGGTAATCACCCTGTATTCAAACTCCAATCACGTAAATCAGGTTGACTTTACTCTAGTTACGAACGAGATAAAGGCTGCAAGAAATATGGCTCTACAGAAGGGTACAGAAGGACTAACACGCAATTAAAGATGTCGGTGATTTAATGGAAGATCTGTGAACGAAAAAGGAAAAACACTTTTGAAGGAAAATTTAACTGAAAAATGTATCCAAAAGCAATTATACAAAAAAGCTCTTAATATAAGAAAGACCACACTCCTGTAGATCTTGTCAAGAATTCTCTAGGCAACAAGGAATTAATTGCCAAAAAACATTTCATTTGGAGATCACCCTAGTGCTTTACATAATAGGAAAACATTGGAAACTAATCTTTAAGATAAACACACTACTAACAATTTCATGACTTTACATTGAACACACATGGAAACTTATTTAACAGGCGACATAGACGTGAGATCTATGCAAAATATAATCTCATATTCTGACTTTTAAATTATAATACAATTATAATTCTTCTTTAGAATGTCTATAAAATTAAAGACAAAAAATATGATCTTATATATTATATAGCTGAAGACATATACAATAGTATGTGATACTTTCCTTAAAGACAGTCAATTTTCAATATATACACCTTTAACATTTTAAGACAAGATAAACTGGATAAACATGGAGGAGTTTTTCTTTTAGTCAAAAATTCTCTGATTGCAATATCAAATTTCGAAATAATAGGTGTTAACATAGAAGACTACAACATATATTGCGTCCATTTGTTATTGCAGGTGACGTAAATAGCAACAACACGGCATAGGGAGGATCTGTCTCTAATCATAATGTAATGATACTTTTTTCAAAGTTTGGATAATTAAGAATTAACACATCTATTTGTAGTTTCAGCTATAATCATCAATCTGGCTATTTATTACAAATTAGATGACACAAACTTAAGTGACCATTACCCAGGTATTAAAACTAATTATGGAGTTAACATGAATTAGCTAAATTGTTAATCAAAAAATTTACTTTACAAAATCAGAAAAAAAAATTACAGAATCGAATAAACTTGCCTATTCATAAAATGAACAAGGGCCTAAATAGTGCTAAAGGATACAGACATACGGCTCTGTTGTTGTGCTGGGAAGCCATTTGATTAAAAAAAGAAAAGAATAGTTATCACCCCTTAAAAGATGCCAATTTTTCGCCTCAGTAAAGGTAAAATTGCCTATGACACCGTGATCTTTAAATAACTGAATTCAACTTGACACTAGAAAAAAAGTATTCAATTGCTTGAAAATATTAATTTAATTCAATAAGCTGATGACAAGTATTTATCAAGATATTCAATAAATCAGATAATCGACAAAACCATTTAAGATTTTCATTCAGTAAAGGCTCCATCATATTTTATTGAAAACATTCTTGGTCCATATACCTACTCACTTTTCTCCAATATCTATATAAGAGAAACTCTTTCCTTGGGTCCCTTAAGCTCAATATTTAGAGATTTTTCTGGATCCTCTTGGGAAGAGGAAATCAATCATATTTCTAAAATATTTTTTCTGATTGGAAAAAACCTTCATTATCTCATCGACCGAAAACCGATTTTCTGCAGAACTAGAAGTTACTCTAGAAGCTGCAAAA
>JAUIMW010002909.1:0-10142 GCA_033557785.1 Enochrus cinctus | reverse complement strand
CGATTATAACTTTAGACATAAAAAGTTTGGTTTACAACACAAGTTTTATAATTAAACTCAAATTATATAAAAATAATATTTGTCGGCGAGAAACTTGTGATATCATCTTAAAAAAATGCAGACATAAAAAATGTTAGTCCAAATTTAAAAGAGCAGTTTATTGAGCTACAAAATGACTGTGGACTTTTGTGGAAAGAAGTAAAATTACCCATCGTAGCATTTTCATCTTCCCATTTAATAGGGAAGGTTTTTAGCGCAGTAATCGATTACAAATAAACCGGAGAGGAAATTTGAGATTATATTTGACTGAACTTGAACCTAATATTACGAATTTTTTTTAATAAAAATTTTATATTGAATTTTCTTTTTTTTAAGTAATATGATATAAATTTATTTATTTAATTTACATTTTTCATAATTTTTACTTTATAGCAGGAAATTGATTGCATGAAATACATACCTACATAGAAAAGAGAGTAAATAAATTTCGTTTTTTTTTTGGGGGAGGGGTGACGCTGGATTATTTTACTGTGGTAAAGGGGGCGATTTTTTCAATACGGTTAAGAAAAACTGATATCACTTCAATGTCAGTAACGAAGTTTCAAACCTTAAATTTTAATCATCGCTTATGATATATGACTTTACTAGTAATCTTATTCATCCGATTCTAAGCATGTTTCGATTATGACCACGACCTTGATCTACAGAGACACCAATCCTTCCTATCATATCCTTCGAATAGATTTTCTGCTATCACTACCCAAATATTCGCTACACAAATTCAAAAAAAAAAGTAAAAAATAAAAATAGCTTGGATGTATCCCATACAAAAAACTGCACACTTCCAGCGAATTTAAAAGCCAGAAACCGTCAGAGCCATCCTTTTTCCAGAAAGTTAATAACCTAATATTATGCCAAATCACGACGGGAGTGTATACATGCATTTGATTCCATCTTCCTGCGGGGATTCCCCAGCAGCGGAGGCGCAGGCATTTGAAAACAGTGAAATTCTAGCGAGCCGGCTGTAAATGTGTGCGGATCTGCATGAGGAGGGAAATGACGTGAGAAATATTTCAGATGGAGAGCGAAGAGCTTGGTCGTAAGACTAAAGTGTTGCAGCGAGGAGTAAGTTATGGGCCGTTAAGTCGGCGTAGGACCGTTTGGCTCAATGTTCATAATGCCGGGGGCCCTTTATGTAACGCTGTAAAACAGTGAAGACGGCCGGCAGCTCTGTGAACGCCATGACGACTCATATTAAATTATGCATCACGCTGTAATGATGGTAATTAGTGAATTTTACACTTGTTGTCCTGACTTATTGCTAGGTGAGGTGCCGGCATCCTGTCGAGCAAAGGTGCAAATTGAAGCAATAATGCCTATGCACGTAGCTGGTAGACATAAATTTCTGAGTATTTCGTGTGTTCCTTTTTTGTCATTCATTTTAGGTATTCTGTATAACAATCTCGTTTGTAAAAGGATTATGTTTCTGCTCTAAATTAAAAGCTGCTATAAATATTTTTAATGGGATGGACTTTACTTGATGGGAACTTATTTTAGTGATGAATTTAAAATTTCAATGGGAACGATGGCCATTTCCACCCTGGTAAGTCAGCTGTCATCTTCCCCCATAAAAATAAACGAACAAAAACAACATTTTACAAACATGAAAAAAGTAACATTAGATCTATTAAAGTTCTCCATAAAGTACGGTATTATGACCGAAATCCACATAGTGGCGTCCTTTGGGGAAGCCAAATATACACTCTAATCCGCGTCCGCAGTAAAATCTGTTGGGTACAGGGAATAAATTCAGCACTTAACTTTAAGCTGGTCACTTTTATTACGCTCTAAGTGCCCGCATATAAGGTAACAAGATAGTATATATACGTATGTGTATATAGTGTGTTCGGGTCTGAAAATACGGACGCAGGATCATCCCCCGCTGATATCACAAACTCCAAACCATTATTGTCGGTTACCGTTGTTCTCTTTCTGGGCCTCATTAAAAACCCTTATCCTTCGCCAGAAGACCTTAATTGTAAACAATCCGACGACCTGTTTCGGTGGTCTCACTCCGTATTCCAATATTTCGTCCCTAATTAGGATTTCATTTTGATAATGCTCCTTTTGAATCTGTTTATATTATATGGGAGTGCGTAAATGTGCTTAGATTACAAATAATTTGTTTTCATTATAATGCCTCGTGTTACAGATACTATAAAATTAAACAAGAATGCGTGAGGGGCCCAGAACATTTCATATCAATAATTTAAATACAGCATAAAATATATCAGTTTTATGATTATCCGGTTCAAAGGCCCAGAAATGCGTAGGTGCTTAAGATATCATTTTTCTTTTTTTCGTCCTATTAGAACTCTTCAACAACAGAAACTTTTTGTCGCCTGAAGAGGATGTTCTATATTTGTATTTTCCTATAATGGAAAATGGTTAAAATCCAATACATTCTGAATAAAGTAAGGAAGTTCATTACGAACCGCTTACTACAAAAAGGCAAACTTCCACGACTCGCATCCGGCAGAAAACTAACAAATAAAAGTACGAAGTCAGCTGTATTTACAGGATCTCCTACCTACCGTCATCCGTACCAAGCAAGAGTTATACAAGAGCGAGCACGAAACCCACACATACACAGCGGCAGGACATTTACGTTTTCCAGTCCTAGAAATTCATTGTTATCTCCCTCTTCATTTTTTGCACCCTTCCTCCTTTTTGTGCCGTCCTTAAAGTTCATAAGATAGAGGGCGGTGGACGCGGTGGTATTTTTTCTAGTGGAGAATGCAATATTCCCCGATATCCCGGTAACAATGGGGACTGACAATAGCGTTCAGATTAAATGTATTGAATTGTTCCGAATTGATGTTGTATCAGATTGGACAATGCTGGAATTGGTTAAATTCTTACGGGCCGATATTTTTAGTTTATGGCCCATCGGATAATATGATCGGAAGAAGGATGCTAAACTAGAATTATTGTGTGACCCATTTTTTCGAATGTATGTTTTTTATGGGATTTCTTTCCGCTTTCTTGTCAAATCCCGCGAAAATGTTAAATTATCTTTAAGACGTAGCTATTGTCTCTTTTTGGGTGGAAATTCGTCAGACCATTAAATCACAGGTAGTAAAATAATTTTTAGGTTTTTATTCTTTTTTTACCGATTTTCATTGCAACGTGGCTTTAAGTAATCCGTGAGCGAAAGCTTCCAAAAATGGCGATCCATATTCTGCGGAAGCTGCCAACGAGAACGGCGATTCAAAGAGATATGTGATAAGTCCAGTTTTGGTAGGAGCAACTTTGAATTTTCCACAAACTAAATTGCTAACTATTTTTTCCAGAGTCCCAGTCTACTTTATCCAGTCTTTGAAGAAGGTGTTTAGCAAACAAAACTGTGGGTAACTAGTACTGTAAAAACACCATCACCTGTAGCACTAGTACAAGTGGTATTGTTGCTAGCAATATAGTGATACAATGTGTGAGATGCTGCACACACCCTGTACTTGTAGGAAGTTGTAGTAGCTTCTGTGCTAGCCAATAAGTTCGACGATTTGTTGCGATGTGTCATTAATGCCTTATCATTAATGGGCCGCTGTTTGGGAGTCTCTGACGAGAGAACCTGCAATAACGTTATCGACCGACAATCGCAACTGTGGATAAGTAGGTTGCAATACCGAAGCAAATTTAAGCTCAAAACCTGTTCACGTTTTTTAATCCAATTTCGACAGTTAATTAAACATTATGTATTCCCACCGATCTACAGGATAATATAAGAGCTTCAGAGCTGCTAATTTTCCAAAAATATGTCTGTGTTTTCGCAAATCTTTACACGACGGCTTCTGCAGCGCGTGTGCATTAAATATCTCGTTGTAATAATTCGTTGCAAGATAACGCTTATTTTGATACCTTTCAAAGAGCGTGTCATACGCGACTGTATAGTTATCGTCTGTCAAAGGTAAAGTTATGAGGAGTGAATGAGGCTTCCCTATTAAGCTTATTTGCATATAGTGAAACTTTTCGACATGTGATAGTTCGTTAATCTTGTGTATGAGGCTGTTAAACAAATCAAAAAACGACGTCCAATCTTCAAAATTGCCATCGAAAACAGCATCAAGTCTAACTGGAGGCAATCGAAAGCACACCAAAAAACTTTGAAAATCCGGCTCGAAGGACCAAAATGTGATGCACTTAGAACTTTTACATAAAGGTGATGGTTCGGTTAAAACGTAAAAAGGAAATTGAGGGAAATGAAGGAAACGTACCTGGTCAGAGTTCCTGCTTCCTGTCAGTTTTCTTCTTCCACCAGCTGGGCAGCTATCGATGGCTGCAACTAGTAGTGGGGAAAGGATGGACTAGGACGTATCTCTAGATTACATAAAAAATAATTTGCGTAACCCGCAAGGGACTAACTAAAGCGCGCAATCGGGTTGAAAATGTCAAAAAAAAATAATGTTCTTCATTTGATTACAAACAAAACCGAAACGTGGCAAACTTGTGCAGTTGCGCGAACAATCATCGATGTGTGATCTTATTAAACACATAGTTTTATACCCGCTTTCACATTACTATTGTATTTAATACATAATGATAAATTATTTTTCAAAATGTCGTATAGAATAATTATTATAATTACAGTAGAACTCCAGTTTAAGATCATCCACTTTAGGAAATACCGGTTTAAAGACGACCAGTTTTGAAGTCTTCCACTCTAAGTTTCAAACGTGGAGCAGTTCTCAAAAGTCATCATAGATTGACGCTACTATTGGAAATTAACTTCAAGTTTAATCCCGTTTAAGAACTCTTCCAGTATAGAAAGCGTCCTTCGTTCCCGATTCCCGAATTCATTGCTAAATTGGAGGTCTACGGTAAATAACTTTTCAATGGTCTCCCAGCGCTTGGTTCCAACTGTTGAAAACTGTGTATTGTACTTTGTACACACCATGGTCGGACCAAATTAGTCATAGGCAAAGAAAAATGACGCACGTTTCGATTGTTTTTGGTCCGCTTGTCCGTCATTACTGCTGTGTTCAGGACTGTCACTCTTTTACTAAACAAGTTTCTACTATTAAAAATAATTATTAATATTGTTGCTAAATTGTATGAGGTAAGCGATCTTTGTGTGATACATATTTTATTTTATACCCCTTTAAATATGGATAAATTTTTACGTGGATACAGTACAGTGCGGAACAGCCAAATAAAATATATTCGATAACGTATAAATGAGGGCGTGCTGGGAAAACGCTTGGGCACGTCGATTTGTATTCTTCAGAATAAACATATCTTCAACTGCTTCGGAAAAATTAAGTATTTTCAGATTTATTACAAAAATTAACATTAAGAGGCAAGTCTAGCAGCAATATTTCTTAAATTTACTTTTGTGAAGTTATTTCTACACCGATTTCAATCTGGTTTTCAACATTTTGTTTAGAATTGAATACTTTTTTAAGAAATTGTTAAAACTAAAAAAAATTTTATAATTTAATTTTTTAATTGTTTATATAATGTATAAAATCGATTTTAGAAACGATACCACAAAATAACTTTACTTACGAATTGCAGAATAAAAATGTGAATAATTTTAAGAATACCCAAAAACGGAATGTTGAAAATTTCTAATAGTTTCGATTTAACAATTAACATAGCCTGAACTGAAAGATCAAGCTTACAATACCGTTTGAAACAAGAAAATGAATGGCACATTTTGCAGTAAAAAAGATAATTTCTGTATCGACATAGATTTTAGGTAGCACATCATCTTTGGTGCGATTGTTGGATAAGAAGTTATACGCATATTGAAACCACGTTTACATAGAGTTTAAGTTTCCAGTTTAACAGACTATAACACGATCAGTAAAGGCACATATAAAAATGTGATAAAGCAGATGCGCCTATACTATACGATTAGTCTATCGAAAGTAGTCTAGTAACTTTAGTTACTCGCTTTTACAAACAGAAAATACATAATATTTTTTGGTTTAGTGGATGAGAAGTTGTGCAGAAACGTATTTCTGAATTTCGAAATTTTGAAAATGGTAAATGTATAAATTTTAATATATAGAAATTGTATAAA
Source organism: Enochrus cinctus (assembly GCA_033557785.1). Taxonomy (NCBI): domain Eukaryota; kingdom Metazoa; phylum Arthropoda; class Insecta; order Coleoptera; family Hydrophilidae; genus Enochrus; species Enochrus cinctus. The sequence continues at coordinate 4,057 of JAUIMW010002909.1, read as the reverse complement.
AGTATACCAATAAATACAAGAAGAGTAAATGAAAAAAAGTTTAGATCAGTCGTAAAGGCTATTGGAACTAAAACCAGAAAGAAGATTTGCAGTGATAATGATATAACTACTGACGACATATTGCATATGTTTAAATATATATGAATGAATTACTTTACTTTACTAGTTAATTAAAATGCTGTTTTACCAGACATGCTGGTCCTCGTGTCAAAAAGATATTGACAAACATAATTGAGATGTGGCTACCACACGATTTCATTCTGTTTTTTAAATAAAAGTTGTCTGAAAGTACAACGAAAACAAAAAGAAAATCTTATTTATTTTTATTCAAAAACTGTACTTTTTGCAAAAATTTTTTAAATCTCAAACTTACATAACATTTAAAAAAAAATACGAAATTTTCTTCACATAATATAGCTGGTACAGACCGACAGATATTTTTAAATAATATCCAGTTTCTTGAAAACTATTTATTAAATAGCGCAAAAAAACGAAAAATAAATAGAAACTTCGTAATCGTCTTTTTTAATTTTAACATAAAAACTGTTTGTTTGTCAACCTATAATATTATATATTCTTCTTAATACAAATTAAATTAATAATTGTGTTGAATATATAATTGACAATCATCACCAATACGTCTCCTGAAGAATCAGAATAAAATGTTAGTTTTTTTGTATTCAATGGGTTTTTTTTAAATAAAATTTTAACATTTTTATAAGTTAATAGTTAAAAAAAAATAAATGACAGTTCATTAAAATTGTTATTTCTATTACAATTTCAAAAAACGGTCGAACGAAAAGCTTTAGATTCATTTGATTCGTATTACACGCCTCTACGTATGTTAAACCCTCTTCAGTCTTGAAAGGATTCTTATATCAGATACAGTAAAGGTTTCTTGGTTTCCCGGTTGTAGTAGGTGCATCATAATTTGCAAGCATCCAATTTGTATAACTGCTTTTTTAAATGTGTTTTAAAAGGCTTATTGACCACCTCATCCAAAATTTATAGCTGCGATGTCATCCCACCCGGAAATATGTCTAAATCAAATTTAGTCTTCTAATTTCCTTTTTGGCTAGCTCCGATACACGACCTTTAAGCATCTAAAACAAACATGATTTATGATTGATGTGGACTTAAATGTTTTTTATGCCAGGAGAGAAATGTACTGCCAGCATAACTGTTACTCTAATATATCAAAGTAAACTGGTGTTTGATCAGTATTGAAAAATAAATGCAGAGGGTACTTCTCAAACTAATAATATTTTCCCCCAAAGTCCTTTGAAAGATTTTGACCCAAAGTGGTCTTCTTCAAGATAAAGCAAAACTTTGCATCATTCACTAGCACCAACAGATAGAAGTTTTAAATTTATCTTTGGGAATTTTCAAATTTTTAGCAATTTTGAGAGCTTTAATGCAAATCACTTCTCTTGTTATCGAGTAGCTCTGATGTTATCTAATTCTTCATTATGCCTTATTTAGATTTTCTTGCATAATGAGAGTTCTTTTTTTTGTTGTCACTATCGTCTTACATTGCATTTTGTTGCAGTAAACTTTTTAGCAGCCAAAGAGTTCTGTTCAGTGTATCTACTTCTCGCTTATATGACCTTCTTATAATTCATATTAATTAGGTTAATAAAGTTGAAACGTACAATACAACTGCACTAAATTCACTATATGTATCCCATATACTATATACAACTAAAATAGAACTTGCACTAAAAAGTTGCAAACCCCCAAGTAGTGTGGGAACGCTGTTGCCTACTTATATTATTATATATTTGGCGTATTTTTATTACAATCACTTAGGAAGGTAGGAATGGAAACGAAAGGGGTATGTTTGTTTACGTTTTATTTTTGACGTCGCTAGGGTTGCCTCTTAATGGAAAAAATTTATTGAAATATCAACCCCAAATCATTGGAATCCTTGGAAAAAAGGCCGACCTTGTGAACTTTTTACAATTGAACAACTCCGACATTTTCGGTGTTACTGAAACTCTTCTTTACTCTATTTACAACTTAAACAAATTTAGAATAGTTTCGTGTGGGTCGACGCTGGAACCGTCGACTTACAGGATGATTAGCAAAGGACTTCCTCAGTGAAGTCCTATTGGCCCTGTCCTATTCAACTTTTATATTTCTTCGCTTCTGAAAGAGATGGAGGAAACCATCTTGATCAGTTACGGGGATGACATTGCCGTCATCAATTCCCACGAAAATAAGGAGGTCCTGTTTGTAGAAACAAATCAAAACCTCTCACAAATCCACCAAAAATTAACCTCTCTAGGCTTATCGATATCACTAACAAAAACTAAATACATGATCTTCACAAGAAAAAGACAATTAATCCTCCCTTCTCAAATTAAAATAAGCAATACACACATTCTAAGAGTAAATGAATTTAACTATCTAGGAGTAACAATAAATGAAAAATTAATTCCTTTTGGAAAAACCTTGCAGAAAGAGCGGAAAAAAACTTAAAAATACTTCAGGCTTTATGTGGAATTAAATGGGGAGGACACCCAGTTATACTCATCAACCTCTATAAATCTATAATTAGATCACACCTAGAATGCAACTCCCATCAAATTTCAAACAAATTTAAAAAACAATGGCACCAAATGGATCAAATTCAAGCTAATAAAGCTACCATGGTCCCTATAAAGAACAGAACTTACTTCCTTTCAAAGAAATATATAGCGAGAATACTACAATTCAAAGATGGAAGCGCTTATAAAAAGCTGTGTATGATTGAAAAACAGATAACAAACAACAAATTTTCGAGAAAAAATGATAATATTTCTATTTTTTTAGACAACTTTCTTAACCTAAAAAGAAACCTTAATATTAAAACTAAAGACACCCCTGCTATATAAAAAATAGATCTTAATATCCATCTAAAAAGAGATTTTAAAATATATTTAAACTTTTTTGAAGATATCCCCAAACTACAAGTCCCCTCCTACTTCCAAAATATAATTGATTAAAATTTTTCCAACCATATACTATTTTACACAGACGGATCAGTTCATCCAATAGACCAAAAAGTAGGTTTTGGAGTATTCTGCTTTGAATTGAAAATTAATGCTTCGGGGAGACTCCCCAAAGAAACTTCTATATTTCTTGCTTAAGCTTATGCTCTTCTAGCAGCTCTACATCAAATTAAAAATAATCACATAAAAAAGCGGTAATATGCTCAGACTCTAAAAGACTATAACATATCCCTGGTATAGATCCCAAGCCATACAAACATTAAAGGAAATGAAAAGGCAGACCTTCTGGCCAAGGAAGGATGCAACAAAATAATCAATGATATCCCCCTAGAACCTAAAGAATTCTTTAAAATATTCAATCAAGACCTACTTTCTCAATGGCAACAAGACTGGTCCCAATACCCAAAAGATGATATTCTTAGAACCCCTAGAAAGAAGACCCAGTTTATGGAAGAACGGCATGGAGTAATCCAGACGAATCCCCAGGATTCACCGGCCTCAATATTGTCCCTGTCTGAATACCGCTCATGAAGTGGTTGGACAATAAACGTTAAAGAGAGAGAGAGAGAGAGAGACAAGATGATGATAATAATAGTTGGCACCACTAGTAGGCTTACTAGAATAGTACCAAGCTTAAATCTAGTCAACCAGGTTATCAAGGTACTTATAAATTATCAAATCTATAAAAACAAATCGCGATAAAGCAAAAATTTGAAGTATTTCTATGTAATTACTTCTTTATAGCTTATAAACAATTTGTAACGACGCGTTGACATAAATGGGGATGTAGCTCAGTGGTAGAGCGTTCGCTTTGCATGTGAAAGGCCCCGGGTTCGATCCCCGGCATCTCCAATCTTTTTATAGTTTTGCTTTATTTAAATTTAACCATTGAAACAACTGTGAAAATAATAATTTTTCAGATTTAAATGTTTTTGATCAGTTTAATTTTTCTAACATAAACACGAAAATATTCTTTTTTTATAATCGAAATACATATGAAAATGTCCTGAAAATATATTTAGATTTCTATTAAGGAAACGACAAAAGGCTATTACTTCCAATTC
>JAUIMW010002908.1:0-10142 GCA_033557785.1 Enochrus cinctus | reverse complement strand
ACCAGACTATATTAATAGAACGTCTGGGAAAACTCAAGGAAAAACTAAAGGAAAGAAAATAATGATCAAGATCAAACACAGAAAGACTAGAAAAACAAGTATGTTCAAAAGAAAACTGGAAAAGGAAAATATAGGTACAATGACAGAGAAACAGAGAGTGAAGTTGAAGTTATTCCGTACGCTGATAATTCCAGTGATGAAATGAGTTTTTGTCTTTTTTTATTTACAAGAAGTTCTAGTAGTAACATTTTTTTAAGTTAATTGCGTCGTGATTTAAGCTTAACATATTTTCCTTTATCAAAAAAAGAATGGTCAACTCTTCCCAGACACCCTAGTGTGGGGCCGAGAAGTGGTCATGACGGTCGCAGCCTATGACCCGGCGATGAGCACGGTGTGCCGTTCAAATGTGTACAAAATAATATTTTTTCGATGAATTCGTCATTCGACAAACTCGTTTTCGATAAATTTGTTTTTGATAAATTTGCATTCGATGAATTTGTTTTCGATAAACTTGCCTTGAATCGAATTTTACAATCAAACAAGATGGTTACTCAATTATTTCGACTTCAGCGAAATTTTGGAAGAATCAATCATACAAATATCTTTGCTGGTCTCTCAAGTTTCAGGTCCTTTCAACGAACAAATACTATGTATTACCGAAGAAGAAACTTCTTGTATTCGAAAAAATTAGTAGAGAAATCCTACTATAATACCGAAATCATTCAACACGTTCTAGAAATTATTTATAAAACAGAACAAGCGTAAATATTGGAAATTGAGAAACAGATTCACAAAGCATTAGAAATTGCATTTATGTACTATGAGACTGAATACCAATAAATAGAAGAATGTTTCCTGGTAGATTACGAAGACTAGCAACTAGCTAAAACTACTTTAAATCGTGATGATAACCATGATATTTTGTGTATTGATGTTTTTTTGATAGGTTATATGCAATATATGTAGGAACTGTAAATAAACTAAATGATAAATATTTCCTTATAATTCTTCATTTTGTTAAGATTTGTTTACAATTGTTGTTTCTGCTATTTTAAACTGTAGAGATAACAAGCAGAACATAATTGATGTTTCAATTCTTAAATTAGTTTAGGTTTAGGAAAATATATGTTAATAGAACAAGAACATTGTTTTTAACAATCTCTGGCCAGATTTTGACACAGTTTTTTTGGTCACATTCATCTCTGAAGCAGATATGATGCAACAATAATTAATGCACATTGAAAAAGACCTTTAGCCACAGTTTATGTATTTAATTTTACTTCAAAAATAGGAAATAAGTATTATAGATTTTTATTAGATACCGTGTCGTTTTAAAACGGTATAAACCATATTAATACAGATATATCTCACTATATGTCATTTCTTGGAAATACCTGACCTATGAAATGACTTTTAATTTGCATTTTAGATATCGTGAAACACTAGAATTGGTTGTAATCATCGAAAATTCTTTTTCACTGTTGCTCAGTGTTGTGTTTATTTTTTTTTTGTTTTAATATGGTTAATTTTTGAATATATTATATGCTTATAAAAATGTTTAAATTGATTGCGTTTGAGTTTATGTAATGTTGTACTTAAATATACCAAAAGTATGAACTAAAAAGTAAAAAAATCTTTGAAATCCCCAAACTGAAAATGAAAATGAACTGTGTTAAAAGTAGTAAATACATTAATTGTGGAGTTAGATAGACATTCTCTTTCAGAAAATGGATTATTTTTTTACATAAATATTACATCATTCACCAATATTATCCAAAAAATATTCTGATGTGATTATTGACTAAATCGGATGCAAATTTTAAAATTTTATTAAAAAAAAACCAAAAACATGCCCTTATAAAGATCCATATAAGAATCCACACGAATAATAATGCGATTGAATTCTTAGTGCATCATTTTCAATATTACGATTTTGAACACACAAACGTATTTTGAACCGATTTTTGAATATAACTAAAAATAATGTTTTAGTTTCAACTGTGATATCAAAAAATAAACTACAAAGTAAACTACAAAACCAAATTTATTTTCTTACCGTTCCTACACCCGAATTACTTTTGCTAAATGGAAAATAGGCTAGATACTAACAAAAAATTTGAATTTTATAAATTCCAACGTAAAATAAAAGAAAACATTTCACGTTATTACTAGTAATAGTGTTTTTTATTTATTAATTTTATATTCAAGGAATTGTCCTGTTCAGAAAATCAGGTAGGAATTCTGATATAAATATAAACAAATAAAGCCTGTCGATGTTTTTGGCGATTAATATTTACATTTCTGTGACTGAAAGAAGATTATTACTAATTTTAGTTTGACGGAAATAAAACTGCGGTATGATAATACTAACATACAAATAAAATATACCTACCGATTTCCGTCACTCCCCATCCTGCAACGACCGCAAATTTTCCATCTAAATTTGTGTTATCTTCTATTGGCAAGCATATAGCTTTCGCATTTGCTAAAATAGAAATAAAAAAATGGAATCAATGGTATGACATATAAAATGTAAAAAGGCACACACCAAAGGTTAAATTTGCTGTTGTAGCAAGTCGTATAAGAGCAATATCATTGTCATAGGTATTAGGATTGTAAAATGGGTGTATAGTAATGTCTTCAATATAAAAATCTTGTACTGGAGGGGCACAATATGCTTTTATGTAGTCACAATCTTTTTTTGTATTTATGTCATATTCGCCCAAACGTACACCAATACTGAAAAAGCTACATTTGTAATTGAAATAGAAATGCGATAAATGACTTACAATGTTAAATTTTGGAGACAATGAGCTGCAGTTAAAATGTACCTTTCGTTGATAACCGTGCCACTGCAACGGAAATCAAGACCTTCATCTAAAAGATAAAAATATCGTAAGTTTCTAATTAAAATTAATACAAAAAAACTCACTTGTTTGATATGCAATTAAAGCCATCCAAGGAAATTCCAAAAGGGATGTTTTTGTCCCACTAGTAATTCTAAAATCATGTGAAATTATACCACAGGATGATCTCGGTAATAATTTTATTTTTTGCGAAAACTTTTCACCGTATGATGTTTTATTATAAGTTTCCTTTTTACTACCATCATTTGGTAATGTAGGGTGTAAAGAACAACACACTTTTGGAGTCTTTGTCTGAAATCCACATTGATGTTCCTTTATTATTTGAATGATAGCACGTGGTCTAGGTATAGGGCTGTTATCTAATAATTCAGCAAAATATGGACATTTTCTGATAGCAATGCATATATCACCCCTAGGCGGAGTACAATTAGGATCTAAAAAAAAACAAAATTTTAAAAGCCAGTTCTGACTTTGTAGGTTAGAGTCAAATTCATATATTTTATATATTCTTTCTTACCAATGCGAAATCTTTTTATATTTCTAGTAGAATTAGTACAAATTATAAAAATTGCACAAAATATTATTCTTATGCAAATTTTTCGCAACATAATTATTTTTTTTTCACATAACAGTTAATACGTAGTTAATAGTAGAAAATGTAAACATTAAAAAAAAGTGATTTTATTTTTATATTTTGCAGTACAAACTAGTGAAATTATCGGCAAATAAAATTTAGTGGTTAATATTTAAATTTATCTTATTTCGACTTCAACGTCTTCCTTATGTACACCTCTTCGCTTTCTAAGCAAGTCAAATGCATCAAAAGTTTCAAACATTTCCGTAAGCCCTACGTTAAACTGCTGTGATTTCCAGTGACGATCATTGAAAAACTTTCCATTGGGTAATTTATTTGTGTTATGAGGGACAGGTAACTTGATCTCTTTTTTAATTATCTGTTCTGGATCAAAGTTACGTTCGGTCGACTTGATGAAGTTCAGAAAGGATCCTGTAGGAAGAGGAATCGACATATGCTCCGGCCCATTAGGTTTTGATGTTGTTATATGCTTTATTACTCGTAAACGATTTGACTGAATTTTACAACAAATATTTGGATATCCATTTTCAAACCCGCACTCTTGAGCTCTCAGAAAAGTAACCACATTTGGGTGTAAAGGTTTGTTCAAATTCAGTATTAAGTTCATGTATGGCACGCAAGAGGGTAGAGGAACACATTTTGTGTTTTCTTTGCAATTTATATCTAAAACAAAGAGAAAATTAGTCTAAAATTCACGTTTCAACTTTTATCATACCTGTAGGACTGCAAAGGATAAATGGGAACATGTAACTAATTATTATTAATTTAATATGCATATTTAGTTATGGTTAGCAATGCATATATTTTCCTAAACAAACTTACAATTAACAGTAGAATATCGGCTATGACATCCAGGGGAGTATTTAATAATAAAATATTTCATATTTATCTTAACCATTACCGTTATTTTAGCCATGAAAATAAACAATTACAAAATTCACAACAATATTTTATATAGTGCCATCTCTTGATGTCTGTCTACAATAGCAGTAAACTGGGTTGCCTACCGCAGCGAATGTATTAAGTCGGGATCTGGAGCCGAATGCATGTAAAATTACGTTTTCAAATGTGAATATTTATTAAACATTGTAAATAATCGCATAATAGTTTTTTATTTAAATAATTTTATGAAATTTGCCATATGAATCTTTTTAATTATCTTCTTTGAGCTTGTGACAACGTCGATTATTCGCGAAATACCTTAGATAGATATGATGACAAAGAAAAATTTTGTATAAACACTGTAAAAGTTCCTTAAAAACTGCTGCGGTATATTACTTATATTAGAATATTATGCTTCTACAACATTAGGTCTACTTTTAAAATTAATCAATTTATCTATTAAAAAAAAAAAAAATAACATAAAGAAATATAAAATTACTGACCGGTATCTTTTTTTACTAAGTTCTGCCTGTAAAACTTAAAAGGATAGTATTACAGCCGCTCTTTAGATAGATGGTATTAAAATGTATTATTGCTGTTGCAGTGGAAATTTGAAGGAGAAAACCATTGAACTCAAAAAGCTTAAAGGCCACTACATTGGAGAGCAAGGTGTCTCTTGTAATGTTATATATCTATTTTTGGTATTTTTTTATTTTGCTACTAAATAACCATGTTATAAACTATTTTGACCATTTGAATAAAACTATTTGTTTTAAATACATAATAATATTTAAATATTTTATATGTTGAAATATGTTTTATAAAAATTATGTTAACTCCTATAAAAATTATTATTTTTTAAGTAACTTCCAGTCGTCCTTCAATGATAGTATTAAGATTACAATTCAAGATTAAAACATTCCTTTCTTTATTATGCATTTTGTGCAAGAGCTCAGACGTTAACTCAGACTCGCAATAAAATGTAGGGTTCTTTAAACTTAGTATAACCTATAAAGTGTAAAAAGACATTAAAAACAATTCCAAGAAAGTATAAAGTTCTAAGAGGCCGACTTAGTTTGTATATTTTTGATGCCCTTAAAGCATACATGCGTCGAACTCTTCAAACTTACGGAATATTTTAATCTGTCGGTGCTTTTAACTATTCCCGATTGTTTGAGTATTTGAAAAGCTTTATTTGTCTTGATCCTAGCCTGTTTACATAAACGGCGGTATTAGACACACATTTCGTTTTATCTATCTTCGAACTGTCAGGATATATTATTTTCATGAATGAATACAGAAATAGGTCGATTTCCTTTCATGTTACTAGTACAATTAAAATTTCGCAGTAATTATGAAAATTAATTAGTTTCATTTTTACTAAACTAAAATTTGGTTTCATTATTCATAAAATTCCTTTTTGCATTAAATTACTGGCTCTTGAAAAAATATAAGCTACTTTTTCTGAGAGTTGGATCTTGACTAAAAATCAAATAAATTTCTTCATATCGAAATAACACTTAAGGATAAGAGCCAGAGAATTTTGGCTTTCTACAAAGCTCGTTATTAAATGTTGTTTTGCCATATTTAACTCATTGCTTTGGACTCTAGTAATGTAAAAATTTGATACTTTGGTTATTCTAGCAATTCTTACAATATACAAAATAGCATTTTAACATACAACAGTATTTGTAAACATATTTTAAGGTTTAGTAATGATGAACATTCCTTGACTTTTTGCGCATATATCTGCTTGAATCCAAAAACCATTTTTTTTTAATGGTTAATGATGATTTCATGCTTACAAAACCATTTTGGTTGATCATAACATTTAACTATTACTTCATTTCACTCAACTATTCTGTTTGCATAAGGATGGCGACGTAGTTTTCGCAATATTGACCTCAGTTCTCACGCAAACTAAGAAGTCGAAAACCTTGAAAATATGCCTACAAATTCTATTTAGTTGGTAAAATAAAAACATATTACGCACTTTTTACTATAATAAAACTTATGCTATACGTACGTTAGGTCATATTTTATTTATTTTGCCCAAAACGGTCAAAACTCCTGAAAATATTCGATTTATAACTTACATGTGAAATTTTATTGACGTCTCTTAAATTGAGTTATTGCTGTATACATTGACCATACCATACACCATTATTAAAATTTAGTCTTTTTTTATTTTTATTAATAACTCTTTGCGAAAGGCCGTGTAAATAAAAAATAAAACAGTGTTATACAGTTGTCTAAAGCAGAAGTATTCTTTGTAACTTATAAAATGAAGAAAATTGAAATAAAAATTGAGAACTGTCAGCTGTCCCACCGTCGAAAACCACCTATCACAAGTCTTACATACCTCTTTAATTGTTATCTTTTATACACATCAGCAGGCAGTAGCTTCAAACTACACCCGCGTGAATTCCGGGTTAGAATAGTCCAAGGTACGCTCTGCCAGTCATAAAACGCGATTAATAGGGCATACCCATCATGGTGAAGACACGAAATAAAGGACAAGGAAAAGGGCCGCTTCACACAGCAATCAAGAAATGTAACGGATGGATAGAACAGAAGACCATAAGCACACTCTACCTGATGGCTCGTCAGCTATTATTAGGTGGGCTGCTGTTAGAAAAGAAGGTATCAAATGTATGAAATGGACTTGAGAGAACATTATCTTACTGGTAAACTCCACATGGAAACGTAGTAATACGTTTCCATGTGGAGTTTACCAGGAGACACCCGCAGATGGACGTGAAAGACATTCGAAGAGAAGTTGTAAACGTACAGCATCAGGACGCGAAGAGGCGAAAGATATCAAGGAAGGGTTTTTGAGTAGGATGGCATTCTTTAAGGGAACTACGCCAAGAGAGAGAGAGAGAGAGAGAGAGAGAGCTAGACTACCAATTCTTCACGGAATATGAAAACTAGGAAACTTACTATCGGTTGTGGAGATACTGGATGAAAATCTCAGGACGTAGAATACCATAGGAGATATACATCTCAGATTGAATTTCACTGCAACAGTTTTTTTTGAAGCTTAATAGTCAGAAACCTTACCTTCCTCGACACGGAATGCGACGTCGAGAAAAAAAAAAACCAGCGTAGAAAAGAAGTATCATCAAGAACATAGACTACCAAGCTTTTGCGATTACTCTGTCCTGGATGGTCATCATGAATCCCTCCGTCTCTGGGTAAAGATGACCGTCCTTTAACCAAGCCAACGATCTCTCCACATCAACTCCATCTCCATTGAGTAGGGCAGGGTATCTTCCGTGTAGAGCTCCTTCTCTCCGAGCAAAAGTTGATATCGTATAAGAGCACCCGAAGGGAGACCCTTCAAAGAAAATATTAAGGATGATATAACAAAAAGGGCAAAGATTGATATGTCACCGGAAAAGTTAATCGACTAATACAGAAGATCTAGATCAATTTTAAAGATAAGAAGGTACAACGAAATCACCCAATGAAAGGACAAAAATGGCGAATTCAACTCTAACAGAAGAGGGTTTCTCCATCTATTGGAACATAAAGAAGAACACTAGGACGCATCCGGCTTGGATCTGGACAAGTTCGAGGCATATTAAGGAGATGTTTGGTCTGAAAAGAAGAAATATGGTGTATCAGGTAAATGCAGAATTGGAAGATACCAGAACCAGATGGAATCTACAACTTCTGGATTAAGTCTTTTTCATTTACTCACAAGTACCTTGCCTATTCATTCACAGGATCCTACGAGTGTTCCTGACTACCTCTCCGAAGGCATAATCTTCTTACTTTCAAGAAGGGAGACAGAGTGGATCCTAGGAACTATATGTCTATCACATTCTTCAGTGCTTCACAGCTTTAATTAATGAGAGGATCTATTATCACTGCGTCAACAACAATGTATAGGAGGCTGAGCAGAAGGGATGCGAAAGAGGTTATCTGGGATGCAAACAGCAAATTACCATCGGTGCCGTTCTCAAGCAGATGCAAAGGAAAAAACGCAATCTTGATGCCTGTTACATAGGTTACGCGAGAACTTTCTATTCCCTACTGGCTCGTTAAAGTTCTGGAAATTTACATCGATACAAAGATCGTGGAAGACCAGTTTATGGATGAACGGTACGAAAAATCAGCATAAAGAAGAGAGTTTTCCTGGGAGATTCACAGTCGCCGGATGCAATGCGGCTTCAAGTTGAATACGAAACGTCAGAAGAGGTTCTCACTTATTCTACATGAATGACCTGAAGCTTTACGGTGAGAAAGTGGAAAAACTTGAGAAGGTCATGGGCATCGTCATCATAAAGTCTATAGCCAGGATATCGTAATTAACTTCGGGCATGACAAGTGCTCCAAGATAGCTATCAGGTGAGGAATCGTGGAAGCATCACAGGATGAATATCGGGACATCAAACACCCGGAACCCGAGGAAACGTACCCTTATCAGATGAACCGAGATTCTGGCGTTTGATTTGATGAATTACCGAAGATCATCGTCAACGTGGAACAGCGAGCCATATTGCTGCAAATCTGCCTATTCCTAGAGAAGATCAAGGTGAAGGGATGAACTTCCCTCTTCGCATCCGAGCCGAGCCACTCTAATTAGAGTGATCGGAAAATTTTCCGACATAAATGTTGAAACTAATAAAGAACAGCAGATGCGACTGATTTGGACCTTAACAAGTTCGAAGAATATTAGGAAGCTATTTGGTTTGAAGAGAAAAAGTACAACAACAAATTAGGTGTACACTTAATTAGTAGACGCTTCTGGATCAAGATTTTATCATCTACTCTCAAGTAGCTCACCTATTCATTCACAAGTGTCCCAGAGGATCCTGTGTTCCTTGCTACCCCTTCGAAATAAACACCTTTTTACACCTTTCAAAAAAAGGAGATGAGGCGGATCCCAGGAACTATAAGCCCAACACATGTTTTTCGGCTACCTACAAGCTCACTAGTTTATAGCAACTAACATTATGCAGATGTCAATTCAAAATTCAAGTTATCTGATATATATTACGCGAAGGTTTTTGATTCCGTACCCCACGACTGGCTAGGTGCAGTTCTGGAAATCTTCAAGATCGATTCAGGACAAGGCGAAGCTTATAACTCATGGCATCATATAAGACCAATTTATGGATGGATGACCAGGACGTAAGAAAGTTCAGCATGAAGAGTTTGATTTTTCAGTGAGATTCACTGTCGCCTGTTTAGTTTTGCATGGCTTTGTATCCGATATCTATACTCCTTAACCAGACGCGATGCGGCTTCAAGTTAAACACAAAAGATTGTCTAACTTACTTTACATGAGCAAGCCAGGACAAATACCGAAAGAGGATAATAAAACTGATGAATAGCCACCTCTCAGGGAGGAACCTAATGGGTGCTATAAATGCTAAGGCGATACTGGTGGTGGCCTATTCGTTTGGAATTCTCAAGTAGACAGTTATATATATAAGGTCAGAATAAGCTAATTCGAGGGATCTTCACTAAATTTTGAAATCCCAACGCTTCAAAGGGTAGATTGAACGGGTTGTGCATTGCTAAAGAAAAGATGATGCGCGCAAATTTTCTGTTCTTCGGCGATGAACTGATGAGGGAGGTGGTAAGGGAGGACAATGTCTATCTCAATGTCTATCTAGAGCAGACAACACCCGACATTGGAACGAGGGAGCCCAGAAATATGAGGATTCATGATGACAGAGGATGTCTGATGTTTTCTGGTGTTGTATATATATGTATATATATATATATATATATATATATATATATGTATATATATATGTATATATATATATATATATATATGT
>JAUIMW010002907.1:0-10144 GCA_033557785.1 Enochrus cinctus | reverse complement strand
GACAGATTAAAAACAGGTCGTCGTGCAGATACGTGACCAGCTTTAATTATAACTGGAGGTATGTAGATAACTCTTTGCGCTGACAAGGAGATTGGGAACTGCCGGGCAAGAAAAAGGGCTTTTTTACCTGTTGAAAACTCAAGTGCATATTTTATTCCCAGAGGAACAAGCTTTCCAACAGTGCAAGTCCCATCAAAATCGGACAAAGGGTTTCGGAGATATGGCGTTTTCTAACTTTTCGTTATTCATTTGTTTTTTAGTTTTTTGGCGATAACTCCGCTTCCAATAGAGATATCGAGCTGAAACAAACTGTAAACTGACGAGGTTCAAATACTGCATCGTACTAGAGAAAAAGAATAAACTAAATAATAATATAAAAGACAGTAAAAATTTTTTATAAAAGACGTACAGTAAAAGTTAGTCATCTGGTGCAAAAATTTTGGAAATCGGACAATAGGTTTGAAAGATAGAAAGTTTTCTAACTTTTCATCATTCATTTGTTTTTTTTAAGTTTTGAAAATGGGACAATGGGCATCAGAGATATGTCATTTTCTAACTTTTCGTCATTCATTTGTTTTTAGTTTTTTGGTGATAACTCCGCTTCTAAAAGAGATATCGAACTGAAATAAACTGTAAACTGACCAGATTCAAAGACTTCACCTTACTAAAATAGAAAAAAAGTACAGAAGAAAAAATAAAAAAAGAAATATATAATACAGTAAAGAATATAGTATCCAGCTCCTCTACTTTATTTGATCATAATCATCGACACTAACAGCTTCGTTGCTCCCTTTAATTGTCCTAATACAATTTTTTTTATTTTTAAAAAAGTAAACATACGAAAAACGTTTGTTAAACAAATATTGAAACTTGCAGCTTTTCTGCTAGTCGCCTCGAAATTCGCTTCTCGAATCCTTCACTCCTTGAAATGTCTCTATAATCATTTTAAAGTAGGTTGAAACTCTTCTACTTATTTTGGTAGAATTTTTTTTTTTAGCTTCATTTCATCATAATCATCAGAGTTCGTAGCTTCACTGCTCGCTTTAATCTTTTTTGTTTTGTTTGTTTTACGTAGTCTTGTATGCAGCACCCTCCTTAGCATCCTGCAGTTTAAGCTCGGAGCTTCACTGTCCGCTTTGCGAATCTCTCGTTTTCTAAAACTATTTTAACTTTCTAGCTAAGTTGAAAATCCTCTTAATTTCATTTCGAAGCTTACAACTTTGCTCCACGCCGCATCGGAATTCTCATCTCCTCGATGATCTTTTTAAAGTTGTTTGAAACATTTACTGTTTAAAATACTAATGAGTTCTCTCTTCAATGCCCAGCTGTTGATACTCGCAGCTTCGCTGCTCGCCGCCTCGGGATTTTTTCTGTTGTTTGAAACTCTTCCAGTTCTATTAGAAAGTCAATACTCGCAGTTTCGAGGCTCATTTTAATTTTCTTTTCTCTTTTTTAATGTTAAGGTCTTGAAACTTACAGGTTTACTGTTTCCCGATTATATTTTTAAAGTTACTTACTATTTAAACTGTTTAAAATTATCTCAACTTAATTTCATTATAATTATAGTCATCCTAATGTCCACTCTTTTTAATATCCAGCTGTTGATACTCGCAGCTTCGCTGCTCGCCGACTCAGGATTCGCTTCGCGAATCCTTCGCTTTTTTAATCTTCTCGATAATCTTTTTAAAATTGTTTGAAACAATTACTAGCTAGACTCTTTCTTTAATGTCCAATTGTTGAAACTCGAAGCTTCGTATCGAGGCGGCGAGCAGCGAAGCTGCGAGTGGCAACAGCTGTACATTAAAGAGAGTACACAGTATACAGCTGTTGTGTACTGTGTACTCTCTTTAGTGTCCAGCTGTTGATACTCGCAGCTTCGCTGCTCGCCGCCTCAGGATTCACTTCGCATATCCCTCGCTTCTTAAATCTTCTTAATAATCTCTTTAAAATTGTTAGAGACACTTATTAATTAGAATATTTGATATTCTCGATAATCTCTTTAAAATTGTTAGAAACACTTATTAGTTAGACTATTTGATATTCTGTTTCTTTAATTTTATCATAATCATACTGGTACTGATACACTCTTTATTTAATACCCAGCCGTTGATACTCGCAGCTTCGCTGCTCGCCGCTTCGGGATTCGCTTCGCGAATCCCTCGCTTTTTTTATCTTCTCGATAATTGTTGTTTGAAACATTTACTAGTTAGACTCTCTCTTAAATGCCCAGCTGATACGTACCGAGGTGTCGAGCAGCGTAGCTGCGAGTTTCAACGGCTGAGCATTAAACAAAGAGAACATAATCGAAAAGATTAAAAAAGTGAGGGATTCGCAAAGCGAATCCCGAAACGGCGAGCAACGAAGCTGCGAGTATCAACGGCTGAAAATTAAAGAAAGAGTGCATCAGTATCAGCATGATTATAATAAAATTGAAGTAGAAGCTTATCGAGAAGATTTAAAAAGCGAGGTAAAACCGATATCAATACATTGAAATGTAAAGACTTGCCCTAGTCAGCGAGAAGCGAAGCTGTGAGCATACTCATCAATTTTATTCTATATTCTATTCTATGTTCCATTCTATATTCTATTCTACATTTTATTCTGCATATTATCTTACATTCTATTGTATATTTTGTTCTATATTCTATTCTTTATTCTCGACAATGAAATATGAGGGTTTGTCCGAGTCAGCGAGCAGCAAAGCTGCGAGCATACGCTATAATATTTTGACATTTATCTATACAATGTAAAACAAATGTTATTATATACCAAGCGAAACATGTATGAATACATTGACAAGCGAGAGCTTGCCCGAGGCAGCGAACAGCGAAGCTGAGAGCATAGTCTACTTCTACTTCATTACATTTTAAGTCATTTATTTGCTCGGGTTAGCGAACAGCGAAACTGCGAACATACTCTGAATTATAAAAATACACTTATTGATACAAGTGAAGCAAATATCAATACATTGAAATGCGAGGGCTTCCTAGAGTTAGGGAGCAGCGATATATTATATTCTATACAATTATTTATACATTTTGGAATTTTCTCGATGATCTTTTTAAAGTTGCTTGAAACACTTACTTGCTAGACTCTTTGTGTAATGCCCAGCAGTCGAAACTCGCAGCTACGCTGCTCGACGCCTCGATGCGTAACAGCTGGGTATTAAAGAGAGAGTTTAACTAGTAATTGTTTCAAACAACTTTAAAAAGATTATGGAGAAGATTAAAAAAGCTAGGGATTCGCGAAATATCAACAGCTTGAGATTCTCCTAGCTTAATTTGTTGCTGATGATACTCGCAGCTTCGCTGCTCGTCGCCTCGGGATTCGCTTCGCGAATCCCTCGCTTTTTTAATCTTCTCGATAATCTTTTTAAAGTTGTTTGAAACACTTTCTGGTTAGACTCTTTGTTTAATGCCACGCAGTTGAAACTCGCAGCTACGCTGCTCGAAGCCTCGATGTGTAACTGCGAATTTCAACAGTTGGGTATTAAAGAGAGAGTCTAACTAGTGTTTCAAATAACTTTAAAAAGATTATCGAGAAGATTTAAAAAGCAAGGCGAAGCAAATATCAATGCATTGAAATGCAAAGGCTTACTTTAGTTAGCGAGCAGCGAATGTTCTAATGTTCTACATTCTATTCTGCATTCTATTTTACATTCAATTTTATATTTTATTCTATATTCTATTTTATATTGTTGACATTGAAATATTAGTTGTAAATATACTCTGCATTATTAAAATACACTTATTTATACAAGCTCAACGCCTAGATGTCTAACTGCGATTTTCAACAGCTGGGCATTAACTAGTAACTGTTTCAAACAACTTTAAAATGATTATCGAGAAGATTAAAAAAGCTGTTGTGTACTGTGTACAACTGTGTCCAACTGTTGATACTCGCAGCTTCGCTGCTCGCCGCCTCGGGATTCGCTTCGCGAATCCCTCGATTTTTTAATCTTCTCAATAATCTGTTTAAAGTTGTTTAAAATTCTCTCTGCTTAATTTGATCATGATCATACTGATACTAATGCTCACTCTCTTTAATGTCCAGTTGTTGATACTCGCAGCTTCGCTGCTCGCCGCCTCGGGATTCGCTTCGCGAATCCCTCGATTTTTTAATATTCTCAATAATCTTTTTAAAGTTATTTAAAATTCTCTCTGCTTAATTTCATCATGATCATACTGATATTAATGCACACTCTCTTTAATGTCCAGTTGTTGATACTCGCAGCTTCGCTGCTCGCCGCTTCAGGATTCGCTTCGCGAATCCCTCGCTTTTTTAATCTTCTCGATAATCTTTTTAAAATTGTTTGAAACAATTACTAGTTAGACTGTCTCTTTAATGCCCAGTTTCAACGGCTGATCATTAAACAAAGAGTCTAACTAGAAAGTGTACCAAACAACTTTAAAAAGATTGTCGAGAAGATTAAAAAAGCGAGGGATTCGCGAAGCGAATCCCGAGTCGGCGAGCAACGAAGCTGCGAGTATCAACAGTTGGGTATTAAAGAAAGAGAAAGTATCGACATGATTATGATAAAATTAAAGTAAGAGGTTATCGAGAAGATTTAAAAAGCGATGCGGCAAGTAGCGAAGCTGCGAGTATTAACAACAACAAATTTAACTAAGAGAATTTCAAGTAGTTTATCTGGTAACAGTTCCAAGCATCTTTAAAAAGATTTTTGAGAGGATCAAAAATGCGAGGGATTCGCGAAGCGAATCTCAAGACGGCGAGCAGCGAAGCTGTGAGTATTAACAGCTGGGTATTAAAGAAAGAGTACATCAGTATCAGCTTGATTATGATAAAATTAAAGTAAGAGATTTAAAAAGCGAGGGATTCGCGAAGCGAATCTCGAGGCGACGAGTAGCGAAGCTGCGAGTATCAACAACAACAAATTAAGCCAAGGGAATTTTAAGTAGTCCATCTAGTAATGGTTTCAAACAACAAAATTATTGAGAAGCTTTAAAAGGGGAGGGATTCGCAAAGCGAATCCCGAGGCGGCGAGCAGCGAAGCTGCGAATATCAACAGCTAGACATTAAAGAGAGTTTACATTAGTATAAGGACGATTTTGTTGAACTTAAGTAAGTTTTTCAAGCAACTTTAAAAAGATTATCGAGAAAATTAAAAAAGCGAGGGATTCGCAAAGAGAACTCCGAGGCGACAAGCAGCGAAGCTGTGAGTATCAACGGCTGGATATTAAAGAAAGAGTGCATCATTAGCATGAAGCTGCGAGCATACTCGACTATAATTTTAGAAGAATAGTCGCTGATGGCCAGCGAAGCTGCTAACGTTAAACTAAAGCGAGGGCTTGCCCGAGTCAGCGAGCAGCGAAGCTGCGAGCATACTCGACTCTAATTTTAGAAGAATAAGCGTTGATGGCCAGCGAAGCTGCTAACGTTAAACTAAAGCGAGGGCTTGCCCGAGTCAGCGAGCAGCGAAGCTGCGAGCGTATGCTGCTATATTTAGACACTAATTTTTAATAGGCGAAGCTGATAATGATAAATTGAATTGCGAGGGCCTGCTCGAGTCAACGAGCAGCGAAACTGCGAGCATACTCGACTTTAATTTGAGAAGAATAGCTGCTGATGGTCAGCAAAGCTGCTAATGTTAAACTAAAGCGAGGGCTTGCCCGAGTCAGCGAGCAGCGAAGCTGCGAGCGTATGCTGGTATATTTAGACACTAATTTTTAATAGGCGAAGCTGATATTGGTATATTGAATTGCGAGGGTTTGACCGAGTCAGCGAGCAGCGAAGCTGCGAGCATACTCGACTATAATTTTAGAAGAATAGGCGCTGATGGCCAGCGAAGCTGCTAATTTTTTTTGCTGAAATTTAATTGACTAATCTGAAATGAAAAAAAAGGTTTTTGATAAAGTGCCTCATGAGATACTTATCGGGAAACTTATTAAATTAACATCGACATTCATGGATATCTGCTTAGATGGATTATACCTACATTCTTACATCGGGAGTACCCCAGGGTTCTCACTTGGGCCTTGTGCTCTTCAATCTATATATAAACGATATTTTTGATTGCTTAGTACATTCTAAATTTAATTTTTTTGCTGATAATCTTATACTGGAAGTTGAATTTGATTTGATATGGAAATTCTATTTTATTATATCTAATGTTAAAATTAATAATGTTCGATTGTACTATATACTTTTTTATTGTAAATTGTTTATGTTGACCGTTTTGGAGGGCCGTGATGTACACACTGTTGGCCACCCTCAACCTTAAATAAATAAATAAATAAATAAAAAATACATATTTCCTACTCAAAATTTGCTTTTGGTTTCTTAGATATCTTCTACGATATTATTTCTTAGATTTTTTACGATATTGTTTCTTATATTTTTTTTTATAATAATATCATGGCATATTATTTTGAGCCACACCACTTCATAGAATAATAAATTAAACAGCCCGTATGCAAACAGGTTTCCCAAGTTAACAATAATAACCCATAATGTACTCAATTACGAGCGTTTTGGTTAATAAAATCTCATATTCATAACGAACAAGAAAATTGACTGCGTTTTAAGCAAATTAACAGTTTTGCATTCTCAACGTCAAAGATCGGAATCATGCGTATACAAATTTGAACAGTTTCCCATGCAGACTCGTGGAGATCACCGTTTTAGATCATTCGGTATAACGAACTGTTCGATCGCGATATTATTACAGCCACCTATAATTAGGTGAACGTTTTCTGATCACGGTTGCAGAGGAGGGGGCGTTGCCGCAACTGTTCTGAACTTTACCAGGATCAACTTTAAGCATCCGATAAAATGTTTGCTGTAATTACGAAAAAATACACTAATAAGCCATCCACCACATTTTTTTACTATTTATTTTTGTTGTTGTTACCATTATTATTTTTAATAATTTTTTTTAATATTAAAACAAACAATTTGCTTTTATTTTTAATTTTACCAAAAAATATATAAATAAAAAAAATTATAAAAATAAATAAAAAATAAGTACGTTCCTGACAGGTTATTCCCAAGCAGTCTCGCTGTCAAGTTTTTTGCTGAAGCTCGTTTGTATGTATGATATTCCAAATATATATTATTCTTGTCTCTCCTAAGTCGTTTTCTTTTATTTGGACGCAGTTAACTTTACTCTACTGTTTTTAAAATCTGCCGGAGAATTAATTCGAAATTTTTCCGAGCGGGACATTTAAATCGTCGTCCTTAACAGGATACCGTCCTGAAAAATGTCCCCATGTTCGCATATTCAAACAAGTTTCAATAACCTGATTGAAAAGGAGCAATTACTATTGGTTAATTAAAATAAAGCTGCAATTATATCGGTATAATTGTAATAACAAATAAAAATAAAAGAAAAAAACACGTCTGTCTTAATTAGGAGCAACAACTATAAATAATAATATTTCCAATACGTAAGAGTTAATGTATGCCGAACAAACTGGCTGCCATTAGAATATTATGAGTTTGTTTGTTGATTTTTTTGTCTCGTTGGTGCAAAGCAGTGCTCTGAAGCATCCTGAAATTGCTCGGAGTGTTCATTTCAAAGTGACAACTAAGTTGATCGCCGACAAAAACTTGAAAATCAGCTTGATTCGTTTACTTTATTTGAGAATGAGCGATGCTCTGCTGGCGTCCAACTCGAGGAATTATTTGCAGTGCAGTGGCGTAACACTTGACTCAATTATTACGTTTACATTTTCAGTTTCAGCAAAAAACAGTGACAACTCTTACATATTTTGAATTGTTGCTAAAAAACACAACGCAGCTTAATGGGTTAATGAAATAATGCACTTTCATAACTAATTCCAAAAGGGAGTACATAATTCTGTCTGGTTTGTTAACTGGCAGGCAATATTTATTTACAGTAGATTTCCAGTTTAATGTAGTTAATAGGTTAATATTCAATTGTTATTCACGGTTGAAATATCTGAAAAATTTACTGTTCATCTAGTTAAAAAATTGAATTGCAATTCAAATGCCACTAAACAGATTAATAAATCATATCGCTTTGCATTTTTATTGCTGGATAATTGATAGCAGAAAACGTTAATTGTAATTTCTACATTCGTAATTAGTTAAAAAGAGAGCATTTTTTTATATTAAATACTATTACTTATAACCGATCTACATTATAATGAGGATCATTTCCATAAACAGCCTTATTACCAGCAGCATAAACCAATTTGTAGCACAAAGTTTCTACATCAACTCAAATATTATAATTATTCCAAATTTGCATTTAATTACATAATTAACAATCGTGTCCAGCGATTTGGTGCTAAAACCTCGCGGGCACATATTTTACATTCACCGGAGAATATTTAAATTTCCCCCCTTTAAATAAAAAAATTAATCCGCTCGATTACTTTCAAATTTCATAACGATTTAAGATCGTTCGGTCCGAGAGGCGAGGGGGCGGTCGAGCGATAATTATCTCATTGCGGAGTGATTTATTTTATCGCGAATAAAATAAAATGGGAGATGGAAAAAAGGAAGAAAAGACGGAAGCTCACGTAGAGCGGGGCATTATGAAGAATAAGAAAATTTTACTGTAGAAGTTGCGTTAAGATCCGATATCTAAATGGCATTATCACGTTTTGCATCGTTTCAAAATATTATAATAATGGCAAATCGTTTATGCAGCGATCGACTAAGTAATCGGCTCGCGAAGAATACCTCATTATGTATAAAATGGATAATGCACTGCCCTTCTACTCCCTGATACTTATATTCTTTGAGAAAATAACAAAATAAGAAGCCATTTTGCATCCAATCAACCAAATCGCCGGTTAATTATTGAATTCGTGCGTCGATTACACGCGAGCGGCACAGCTTAAATCAAAATAAAAACGTGAAAAAATATTGCATGGAATTATTATAAATATTTTTGGTAGTATTCAATTATAATTTAAATTAAAATTTATTCATTATTTTGCTTATATTCTTTCTTTTTTTTTGAAAATTGTCAAAGTAAGACTTTATTGCAAGACTATTTTAATATGAATGTTCTCTTATGGTCCTTACGTACTCATTTTGATTTTGCTAAGGATGTTGTTGCCTCGGCGCATGATATTGTTGGTGTTTCTGAGACATGGCTGTCCCCTGACATCCAGTATGAGTTTCTTGATATTCCTGGCTATACGCTCGACAGACTGACGCAGGGTGGGGGTGTTAAGGCATACATTAAAATTTGTATTCACTTTCAAGTTCTAAACTATACAGATGCTGTCTCTCTTGTTGAGCATTAATAGGCTTCTTTTTCAATTGGCAATTCCAAAATTGTTGTTGGTGTGCTTTATCGACTTCCAATGTCATCTGTTGCTTCTTTTTTGGATTATATTGAGGAATTATTTTCAGAAGTTATCATGGATTTTGATGCCTTCATTTGTCTCGGTAGAGACCTGGTTATTGATAAAGGAGTTGTAAATCTTCATGAGGTCTCTGATCATTGTCTAGTTTATATTGGCACTAATGTCGTTCCTGTTAGAGCGTCCCCTATTTGTCGTCGGGTGTGAGATTTCTCATATTTTGATCTGGATGCATTTCATGTTGATTTAGGGTCGGTACCATGGCACCTGATCTACAGAACGAATTATGTCGATGATAAGGTATCTTTTTTAAACAATGCTGTTTTACACCTGTTCGACTTACATGCTCCCTTGAAAACGATCACTTTACGTAAACCATATGCTCCATGGCTTAACCCAACATAAGATACATGATGTCTTTGAGGGAGAAAGCCCTCAGAAAATGAGAAAAGAGAGTGCTTGGAACTATTACAAGTCGTTAAGAAATCCATTCGTCGGGAGAAGTGTACTTACTTCGATTATGTTGCTCATAAGCATTCAGGAAACAGCGCTGCTATGTGGAAAGAATTAAATAGACTGAAACTTGAAATTTGAATGATGTGAACTTGCTTAATAGACATTTTGTTTCAATTTCTACTGACTCTGAAGATGCTTCAGTTGAAATTAGATGTTGTGAGAGCAGATTTTGCTCGACGATAAACGTATTACAGCTCTTATATTATTATATTTCTCCAAGGCTTTGGATACCATAAATCATGAATTGCTGTATTCTTCGTTATATTGGTCTTTCGGATAATTCAATTACTTTCTTCACCAATTATCTTCTCAATAGAGTTCAGCGA
>JAUIMW010002906.1:0-10144 GCA_033557785.1 Enochrus cinctus | reverse complement strand
TGACCCCATAGATGAAGCGGAGGCACGAATTCTGCAGGACCTGGATCCTTCGTACATCAACCCCATCCAAACACGGCCCATAGACTGCGTCGCAATAATTAAGTTTAGACAATACTAATGAATTGCAAAGCATTGGTGTTCAGCAAATGGCAATTAGAGTAGAGCATTTTCAACACAGAATATCCCTGCTGAAGGCACTTTGTAAAAAACGTCTTAAATTTTAGATCTGAATCGAGATACACATCCAAGTTCCTAACCGAATCCGAGGGCGTAATTATTTTGTTATTAATTGTTACGCTGAAATCACTCCCAATAGTTTGTCTTATATTATTATTTCCATTCAAAACTGCTTGGCATTTATCGAGATTGATTAACAGCCCATGTCTTCGGGACAACTCCACCAAACCAGCCACGTCAGAACCCATTCGCGCCCTCGCCTCATACACGCGCCCACAATACAACTGAATATGGTCCGCATACATGTGAACAGAACAATTTCTCACCGCCCCGACAAGCTCCGACGTATACACAGAAAACAAAAGAGGACCCTGCACCGATCCCCGGGGAACCCCAGAGCGAACAGAAATAGGCCCCAGCCAGCACCACCCTCTGTCAACGATCTACAATGTAGCTTTTAAAAAATGATAACACATCCTCTCCCAGGCCTACATAGTGCAAAATTGTTACAAGTAGCCGCTAGGTTCCGCTTAAAAATGTTCAAATCGAAGTTATGAAAGTCTCCTGGTCACTTGGTTCGTGGGCGCAGGCAAGGAAGGAACCAAATTTATAAACAATACACCAGAAAATGATCTCACTCACATCGGCATCTAAATCTGTGAAAATGTGGCCGAATACGGAGTTATTCTTGTAGGATCTGTAATTAGTGTTAAATAATGTGGCAGGTGAAGTATTTATATTGAATGCATTTATGTTAAAGTCCCCAACACAGTATATCTCGTCACCCATTGTGACGATGGTAAAGAGGGAGTTTCCAAAATTAAGAAGAAAATAATTGATATCAGTATTTGGACGATACACTACTCCAACAATTACTACTTTATTTTGGCATTTAAATTTTATCCAAATCTGTTCAATAAAGGCAGATATGTCTTGATGACCTGATGGGAGATATAAGAATCCACGTATACTCCCACACCTCCACCTCTCGTCAGCCTAAGCACATGCGACCCGGAATGCTCAACATTTGATCATCGAAACCAAAAGCAATCCACGTCTCCGTAACGCCGAATATGTTGTAATTAAAGCACTCAACATGCTCTCTGAGATTTAAAAAATTAGCTGAGAGGGAACGTATATTTACGTGTCCAAGATGTAAGCTCATGTCCAGTGACGATTAATTGCCATTAAATTAAAATTAAAGAAAGGCATGACGACCCCAGATCGGCGCAGGCGCAAGGAACATCTTCCCATCGACAACACCCGCCAAATAGCCCCAAATAAAATACACAAAAAACGTTAAAAATTATGGTTAATAAAGCTAAAAAACGCGCGGTGCCCAGCCAGCCAGTTCGCAAAACAATCAAATAGAATTAACTCGCGATGTACCCACAAAGCAGCAAGGAGAAGCAGGACTTTTTGATGGAATAAATGAAATAAAGACGCGAATTTGAAAATATAAGTAATTAAAAGAATATAAGATGTAAATTTTTAAAGGTTAAGGGCTCGAGACAAGGGAT
Organism: Enochrus cinctus; assembly: GCA_033557785.1. NCBI lineage: Eukaryota > Metazoa > Arthropoda > Insecta > Coleoptera > Hydrophilidae > Enochrus > Enochrus cinctus. The sequence goes on along the minus strand of JAUIMW010002906.1, from coordinate 8,447 downwards.
ATGATAGATGTTGGCCAACTGTCATTTCCAATAAAGCTTTATTATACACAGGGTTAAAACGACAACTGCTTCAAATTTGTCTTAAAAATAAAAACAGGTAAATGCCTACACATAATATGGAATTTTGTTCTGTATGTCGATTATTTTCTAGGAAATGTAAGAGTTCCTTAATAGAGCTGAAATTGATAGAACATATTTTCTTCGGATATTATTATTGTTAAGAATTTGATTTATTTAACAGCCGTTCAAGCCCTTTCTAGCGAGTTTCTTTCTTGAGCGTCTGAAATATTTGCACCTAGAAAGTTCTAGATGCTTGCTTTCGTAACATTGTTCCTCTTCTAAGACTGATCGTCCCGAGCAGTACTCCCTTGATGCGTATACTGCTTAAATGAACAGTGAGGCTTCTTGCATCAGAATTTTCTGCATTATTCCTTAATAATGCAGAAAATTCTTGTGATAACAACAAACGGTGACCTTGGTTTCTGAGCCCTTGAAAATTTCTTCTTACGACTCTCCAATCCAGTCGATCAAGTCCGCAGGCAATCATCGGCATTGCCAGCTTGGTCAGACCATGTTCTTCGGCATTCCTTCTCAATTCATGAAGAGCTTCTCAAAGGTCCTCATAAGTGGGTTTGTGGAAATATTTTATATTTTCGTCACCAAATAATATAACTGTTGTTTACCATTCCTGATGCCACTGTACAATGTTCTACCTTAGGCGTACATCCTAGGGACTTGATTTCAAAATTACAAGACCGAACCGTGGCCAAACTTTAGACTGATGATTGTTGAGCAATAGTTTCTACCAATACAGCGTTTATGATACCATGGCTTACAATTAATAGAGGGCGTATTGCGTAATTTTTTCTGAGAATGACAATTTCCAGTGTAAGTCCCACCAATGTCTCATAATAGGTCTTCCTATAGATATCTTGTTATTTTATTTTCAGCAACATTTGATTCCTCATTTGCTCGCTTAGCTAACGCATCAACAGTCTCATTCGGAGCTATGCCCACATGGCTTTTTATCCAATAAAAGCTAAAGTTGAAGTTAGCCGACTGTAGGCTGGTAGCTACATAAAGATTTACGAAATCCAGAGTCCCAAATCATTAACGCTCCTACACACCAGATACTCAATATTATCCAGCTTTAGAGTTGCTGGGTTGACTTTTCTTCGATTCGTAAAAAGAACTATCGAAGATTTATTAGGAGGTAGTTCAAAGCCATTATTAAACGGCCATTTGTGTATACGCATCATTGATTAAGAAGGCCCTTCTACTAAAAGCTCAAGATGAACATGGGAATTGTCAACACATATGTCATCCGCGAATTGAATAATCTTAATATTATCATCAACAATTTTATGAAGGTCCAGTGTGTAAGTATTAAATAACAGCGGGCTCAGAATTGACTCCTGAGGAACTCCAAGTGAGATCAACTTTGGTCCCAAAAAACTTTAGACAACTTTCTACAAAAAGTACTCAACAATCTACAGAATTGTAGGCATCTTTCAGGTCCAAAAAGACTGCTCCTAATGCTTCTTTTTTGATAAAGAAATCTGTATATCCAACACTAGCTCTGAGAGAGCCTCCATGGTTCCCACCCCTTTCCTAAATCCATGTTGTCGAGTTGGAAAAACATTTCGTTCCTCAAGCTACCGTTTCAGTTTATTTTTGATTAAGCGCTCAAAGGTCTTGTATAGGCAAGTTTTTTTCTGCAGCCTGTGTGATAATATTTTTTAATGCAGAAATAATACTATAGCGGATAGGTTTCCTTTGTGTTCATATCTATGAGACGCAGAAGTTCCAGGCGGTCTCTCGGATGCCCAACAGGAAAACAAGAGATCTACCGTGAATAGACACCACGCTGGAACCATCAACAGGAACATCCTTATAGCAAAATAAGTCAATCTAAGTAGCGCAGTTACTAGTCGCCCTTGCAGGCTCGGAAATTATCTGCTTTAAATTAAAAATTTAACTTTATTTTGTACTTTTACATAATACGCATATTTAAGGAATCTTGATCTTGAACTCCCATCCCACCTCTCCTCATCATATTAAGAAAATTTGAAAAATCTCTATTTAGTCAATAGGGTATTTCAGCGATACTAATTTTATTTTGAGAAGCTGACGATATTCAGTTTAGATAGATAGATACGTCAAATAAGTCATAATTACAAAGATCGAATTAATAGCTTATGGGCAATAATGTTTCCAAGCTAGGTTTCAAGTTCGTCAGAAAGCGATTTCAATTGATGCAATCACCCGCCATACCCCGAAGCACGATATCAAATACAACTACCATGTATTGTATTGAATTATTTATTGTTAAAATGCTGAACATTGTTCGTATAATATTATTAAAAAAAAATTGTATTCACAGGCACTATGTACTGTGTTTGCTCATTTCAAACAATTAGTATTTGTTGAAATAACAATATTGTAATTCCATTACAGTTTTGACCTCGATTATTTATTCAATTTTATCTTTAGTTTATTATCCGTAAACAAATGTTCTCAGTCGTATTCGGACCGTCATGGGTAGTTTTAATTCATAAATAAAAATTTATCAAAAGTGAGAAATTGCATCCTTTGTAATTAGCAGCGTTTTGGATGAAGCGATTTGGCTAGAATAGAGCCCCTTGACCCGCAGTGGCAACATTGCTGGACGTATAAATTTCAGTAATGAACATTAATAATAAATATCAAATCGTATAAATTATTAACTTGGCTTTATGCAAATTATGTTAATATTTCCAACGCATTACCGACGAACTAATGGATAAATTCGTTTCACTTAATTTTTCTCAATTACCCCCATTAAAATACTTGAAAACCAGATTTGGAATTCTCATTTGTCCCTCATTTAACAAACAAATTTTATTTTATATAAATATCGATTGAAGTCAACTTTGACAATAGGCAATTAATTTAATAATATACCATTTTATAAATTGAATGAATCGTTCTTTACTCGAGAGACATTCGAAACCTCTCTGGACCTTAGCTGTCTTTTTGTTTCATCATATTCCCCAGCCAGCTTTCGACTCCCGGCAACAAAAGTTTCAGAATACCCCAAGCAACAATCAACTGAGAGCATGTAGCAACAGATTTAAAGAAAATCTCTTTCATTAACAACATTAATTATATCTTTCCTGCACTCTCCCTTAGATTTATTACAACTTTTTTCAAAGTTTCGTTCGAGGAATTACAGTACCAATTTTAATTTTATTTCGTTTTATAGGAACATTAGGAAAATAAGAAAATGTCGAATTAATTACATCAAAGTTTGAACCGAGCACTAAATTGTTGCCTACTCCTGCTTAATGTAAATGTCAACATAAATTTCACTCTGTTTTTCAAAAAACTCGTTAATGTACACCTTGATATTTTCGAAGGAATCGATAAAATGCATTAGATTTGCTTGTGATTCCCAGTCAGATACTGCACGTTGCCAGTGATATGTGACATCGCGCATTTATTTATTCAGATCCATATGCCAGAAAAGAGGGTTTTTTCCTCGTATCGCTTGAAATTTTACAATCTATCTAACACATATACCTTTTTCTCGTTTAGGTGTTCCATGCACTCATTGTGGGTTAATTTTTTTTCTAGACTTCAAACAATATCATATATAGGAAAAATTAATATTTATTTTTTTATTATCTTCATCTATTTCCTATCCACCGATGGACGAAGGCCTTGTCCAAGTTCCGCCAATTTAATCTGTCCTGTGCCTCTTCCCCAGGTCAATCCCAGATATATCCTCAACTCACAGTTCAATGTGTCAACACATATGGACCAGCGATCATCTGAGATTCTTGCCAGGTGTTCTGCCCATCTCCTCTTATCTTTTCACAACTTCAACGATACCTCTGACCCTAGTTTGACTCCTGATCCAGTCGCAGCGTTTTCTATCACGTAATTTTTAAATATTTGATAATATGGACTTGTTTTTTTTAAATTTGGTTTCTTTTGCGGGGCTGACGTGAACGTTTTCTGTTCTGTGGGTACATCGCGAGTTAATTATATTTGATTGCTTTGCAAACCGGCTGGCTGGGCGCCGCGCGTTTTTTAGCTTCATTAACCATAATTTTTAACGTTTTTGTGTATTTTATTTGCGGCTATTTGGTGGAGAGGATGCGCTATCATTTTTAAAATACTACATTGTGGATCGTTGGCAGAGGGTGGTGCTGGCTGGCGCCTATTTCTGTTCGCTCTGGGGTTCCCCAGGGATCGGTGCTGGGTCCTCTTTTGTTTTCTGTGTATACGTCGGGCCTTGTCGGGGCAGTGAGAAATCGTTCTGTTCACATTTATGCCGACGATACGCAGTTGTATTGAGGGCAATTAATAACAAAATGATTGCGGTGGGCGATCGCGGTCTCTGGTTTGCTGCATGACCATTTGGGTGGCTGTGGTTTCTCACCGGGTCCTTTCGTGTTTATTTTTATATATGTACACATATGTAAATTTTTTGGATGTCTTTAGTCTTAAGAATTTTGAAATTGAAATTTGAAATGCGAAATGAGTTAAACTATCAGTTTAAAAGCTTTGCGAATTTGGTTTAGAACATCATCGATTTCCAATTAGGAAAAAATAACTTGAAATAATCTAGCATTTTGCATTATTTTCTCCAGTTGCATTTGCAACGACCTAAAAAGGAACTATTGCCTTGATCAGTCCGAAAGCATCGAGTAATTCTTAAACACATAGTCTGTTGGAGTACTTTAAGGTTTAATTCCATAATGAGCATTCGGAACATTTGTAGCGAGCAGAAGGTAGGACAGTTTGGGTGGCGTATATGTGTTTGCAGAAGCAGACTGCAGAGAACACGGGGAAACATAGGTGTAGTAGGAAGGTGGGTTTGGATGGTGGTATATAGGTGCCACAATGTACTGAGTTGTGTGGTTCGGTGCTATGGCACGCTATCATCTATCGTTTTGTTTGTTGCAGCAGGGGGTAGACAAGCAGGGCGAAACAGCCCGCCCAACCTCGGTTGTCTCTCTTTCCCGACCTGCCCCTCTGCCATAATTGTATTGCGGCGAGTGAACGCGCTCTATCGAATTACACCAACAACGTTTCTACATTAGGTCTTTTTTACATAACAGAACAACCAACGACGGTAATTCCTTTTACCCGTTTCACGTTCGACTGTTTATCATCTCCATTAAACGTATGGGATAATTGGGAGCGTTCCTCGCAGTTTGTCGTCTAGGCATAGTTTTCCGTACAATCAGAGGCGCGTCGGATACATTTTATTATCGGCATCAATGGTTTTTTTTCTGAAAAGCCCAACTTGCAATCTTCCTTGCGTTTGCGTTTTTCTCTAATTGGGGACAATAAAAACAAAAGCCCCGCTCTATTTAACCGCTTTGAGGGGTGGATGGTCGCGTGCACTTAATGGAATACAAATTTTTGTAACATTTGCAGCTGTTTTCTCATTGTTACCCCATTTATTTTCATTCTCCGGTTTTTTTTAATTAGAGAAATACGACAGTTGAGTCAAGTTGATTTTAGACTTTAGTCTTTCAACCAGAATATACTCAAAATCAAAATATTCAAATTTAACACTAAATGTGCCAAGATGAATATGAATTGTAAAGATATTCATTAGTTGGAGCGTCAACGAACTTCTGCGAATAAAATTTGTGTGTTTGCGTAAAATTTCCACAAATGCACTTATACCCCCGAAAATATGTCTATAGAAAATTATTCAGGGAGTTATTTCGAATTTCGATATTATTGAGCGGAAGCATCCATCCATTTGCAGGTGAAAATTTTCGGTGAGGCGGAGGGCGGTTCGGATCTATCGACCGAATGGAAACCCGTATATCATGGGAAAACTTTTTATCAGAGCGGCTAAAATTTTACATAAATCTTAGGAAAATTTGCCGACGAAGCGGGTTAGAAATTGTAAAGTAATTTCACGTCCCGAACTACACACATAGATGATTCTTTAGAATCCTCTCTTTTTCCATAATAAAACAAAGGCTTTGCTCTTGCAGATCCTTATGAAATTGTTTGCTCGGGAACATAGTTTTGTGTGACGCATGTCGGTAAAATAAAATTATCTTTTTGCTGCTGATTTTTTCCATTTTTCGAAAATAAATTTCTATAGAGAAGGGTGCTTTGTGAATTATTATCTCTACCGTAAACAAATTAAATTTGGGAGTCTTTTGCTGATTTAAAAATTAAATCGTTAATGGGATTTTGAAAAAAAACCATGTGACCTTTTGACACCAGTAGTGGCAACCAAAGCAATAATTTGCTGTTCTCTCAACGTGAACTACGAAGGGCAAAATATGCCCCGAAACAGACGATTTAAATCGCAATTTCCCTGAAGCTACAGTATAAAATCATTATACTAGAACCAATAAATTTTCTACATAATTTACTAACTAGACGGACCTAAAGTTAGGCGGCCAATAGGAACCTCGTATAAAGTAATTCCGTTGCCGGTTTGATGCTATGGGGCCGATACGATGGTCTTATAACTTATACGAAAACGGATATTAGTGACTCTAGATGGTTCATCAATAATTCCTGTATACTGAAAGTAGAGTTGCCAATTTCGTCAGAAATATCGACAAAGTCCTTGGATTGTGTCATTAGAAACAAATTAAATAGGAAGTTTAGATATCGAAAGAGCTGCCCGAAACTAAAGAAATTAAGAGGATTCGTTATTCAACTTATGACATTGTACGTACAGAGTGGCTTTTGTTGTAGAGCGGGAACAAGAAAAACAATTCCCTTGAGATAGAAACTGCTTCTTCATGTAATAATAATTTCAACAGTTAAAATATGTTAGTTAAATGTTGGAGCTCTTGTATAACTTCCGAAAAGCTGAAGCTAGCAACTTCCTCAACTGCATGGCAATAATGTTGTATAAGATTTGCATGGAAAACTGGGCACTAATTATTATATGGTGTTATAAGAAGATTCATTTTATAAAGTGATTTTAACTTTAATATCAAAGTAATATAATTAATTTAGTTTTTAAATATATATTAAAATATTGATTTCAATTTTTTTTAATTATCCTGGATTAAAAAATGAAAATATTTGTATGTAATTTCCATTTCCAATTCAGCAGATATAAACATTGATTAACAGCTGCGAAATTTTTTGCTTCTTAACAACATGCTTCCTGAAGCACAATCAGGATTTCGTCCATCTCATAGTTGTTCAACTGCTTTCCTAAATGTCGTTAACCACATAATATCTGCTCACGACAGGGGCGACATTACTATATTAATATTATTGGATTACAGTAAAGCTTTTGACAGGATAAATCATGACCTTTTATATTCTATCTGTTTAACAAATAGTTCTCAGATTGTCACTTTAAATAGCCAAATGTCTCAAACTCAACGTGTTGATAAGGGAGTGCCACAGGGATAAATTTTAGGACCCCTTTTTATTCACAATTTATACCTCTCAATTGCCAAAGTGCATTGAGTTTTCTTCTATTCATATGTGTGCTGATGATACGCAGGTTTATTTTCCTTTCCGCCTTCCAGGGTGGTCGAGGCTTGTAATAAAATAAATAGTGACCTTCAGTCAATTTTTAATTATTCAGTTCAACACTCTCTTATTTTAAACCCGACTAAATCCAAGGTTATGATGTTTGGGAACTTCGATGAAAGTATTTCTCGCCAAGTGAAAATTATGAAAAGTACATTTCCACTTGCATTCAGAGCGCTTATATGAACTTTAGACAATTATATCAACAAAGAGATTACCTTTCAGTCGATTTAAAGAGAATGATGTGCGAAAGCCTGGTTTTATCACATTTCAACCATTGACGTTGTTTTTGGTCGCATTGGATGGATGCATTGATGCTTTTGATAGGGTTAGGATTCAGCGTGTCCAGAACAGCTGTTTGAGGTTCGTTTACGGTATCCGTAAATACGACAGAGTAACTCATGCTTTGGAGCATGTGAGGTGGCTCAATACTCACGCATTCACTCTCCTATATCATAAGATTGTAACTGATAAAGTGCCGCCGTATTTGTATAACAGAATAAGGTTCAGGACAGACGTTCATAACCTGTATTTTCGCCATAAAAATGTTTTCACGATCCCCAAGTATAAAACCACTTTTTTCAGCGTTCATTTTCTTATAATGTAGCTAAGACTTCCTACGTCCTGGCCGTTCATCCATAAGCTGGTATTCCATGATGCCATGATATTTTGTAAGCTCTGTCTTATCTTTGGGTCAATCTTGTAGATTTCCAGAACTTTAACGTGCTTTCGTGAATGAATAGGCGAGGTACCTATGGGTAAATGAAAAAGTCTTGATCCAGAAGTTGTGGTCCTGGTGTCTTCCAGTTCTGCGTTCGCCTGATACACCTAGTCACGTCATCGGCACTCCCGAACTACACCGTCCAACCATGTTGCAGTCTTGTTGTACTTCTTCTCTTCGGCCCAAACACCTCCCCAAAATT
>JAUIMW010002905.1:0-10145 GCA_033557785.1 Enochrus cinctus | reverse complement strand
TGTTTAAACTTGGACTTCTCTCAACTATTTTAGCCAAAATCAAAAAATTAATCTACACAGAAAAATAACAACATCATCAACATCAACAGAATCAAATATGATATACGAACACATAAATAAATAATAAATTTAAACAAGATTTTCCGACACAAAATTTTAAAATACATCATTCACACAATTAAAAACGTAGAAAACAACAATTTTTTGTAACAATAACGAAAGAAATTATCTTAGAAACAAAATAATGTTAGACATAACAATAACAACACAGATTTAAGCACAGATGCACAATCAAGGACAAGCAAACAATTATAGACGCAAAAGACGAGGTAAAAAAGAAATTGAAACAAGAAATTAGTGATCTCAAAACTAGGTTAGGCATTCAAACCAGTCAGGGAACCAGTAGTACCTCTTCTTCATATTCTGCAGTAGCCAGTACCAGCAAAACAAACGAGACGAAAGGAAAAGACCTTAACAAGAAAAAAACTTTTGAAAACTCCTCTATTAGGGGAACCAACAAAGAAACTGGAATAAAAGGGGTCCCAAAATATAGATCCTTTCATGTTTACAGACTGGGTGTGAAAACAACTACCAAAACTCTCAAGAAATATCTACAAGACGTTGGCACATCTAATATGCATCATTTAAGATCTCGGTTCCCCCAAATTATGTGGATACGATGCTCGATCCAGGCACCGAGCATTGGCTTCATAGGAATGAATTGTCCAGCATAAAGTTAAACAACTACTACGTAGGAAGCTGCTACTGCAGAGAACAACTTAAACACGGGGGTGCCCTAATCCTGGGTCATAATAAATACACCAAGGAAGATATGCAGTCCCACCTGGAGTTCTCTGAAAGGGACTTCGAGATGTGTGTTGTGCGGATAGCAACCTATAATAGAAGAATGGTGGTCGATAGCAGCACATGCCCGGATAATACTGTCTCGAACATCCCTCTTCCGATAAAAACAGCACAAACCATCTATCTTCACTTAGGTGATCATCTGGCTCAACAAATATCCATCCTAACCGAGTCAGCAACTGAAAAAAAAGAAATATATTAAAATTCGAAAGGTAAATGATTATATAATCATAAAATTATACGAGTACCTTGATTCCATAAATTGGGAAGAAATCCTGGAGGAAGGTGACAATAATGTTTTCAATCATTTGATCACAGAGATAATACAAGCACTGGATACATGTATCCCCATTACAACAAAAGAAATTAAGCAGAACCGTCTGGCAGGTCATCAGAGGCGCATAGTCGTCGCAAAGGAGGCAGTGGAAGGGACATATATCAGCTAGTGAATTCTCCGATCATCTTCTCCATGATGGAGAAGACCTAGATAGCAATAAAAACCAAGCCATAAAATTTTTAAACAATAAAAAAGTTGATGATCTGCATTCCTTCTATCTAAGGGGGTTTGAAGAGATACTCAATACTAACAAATTAAATCAAATCTAAAACCACCATGGACTGCAATGGATTATATACTAGACTGCTGAAAATTATTATCCTGAAAATAATTAACCCGTTTACTTTTCTTACATGTACATGCAAGCTGGATTTTCCTTAACATGTTGAAGATGGCTGAAATTAGACCAGCTTTCAGGAAGGGGGAACCCAGCTCCCCAAGTAACTATCGCCTGATCGCCATACTACTAGGTTTTTCTAAGATCCTGGAAACCCTTCTGGTAAGGGATCTGGTCAGGTACTTCACTAAAAAATCCATTATAAGCCCACAACAACATGGCTTTCAACAACAAAAATCGACACAAACTGCGATGCTGCAAGTTGTAAACAAAATATGGGATGCGCTCGACAATAATAGGCATAATCATATAAGAGGCATTCCTTTGCAGCTGATGGGGTCCTATTTGAGGAGCCGTCAACAGCGAGAGTCAACCGGAGGCTCGGAAACGTACTGGAAAGCTGTGTCGTTCAGGGTCCCACAAGGATCCATGTTGGGCCCATTGTTGTTCCTGATCTACATGGATGATGTTATTATGAATGTAACAGCAGATGAAATTTGCTTTTATGCGTTCTTTGCGCCGAGCATCTAGATGAAGCCAACAATAAAACGGAAGCTATATTGAGACAAGCAGATGCATGGTTTGCAGCAAATAATATGCACCTAAACAAAGGAAAAAAAAATACACTTGCTTTTCTGTGAAGGATTATTACCATAAATATGGTGCTTTGCAATTGGAATAAACACTTGTGAAATTACCTGATGCTAAGCTGTTTCCTGTTCACTGTTTGGAAGATCGTCAGTATCTTTGCTGGTGATCCATCAAGTAGTATTTTTTTACCATATTCTAAATTATAAATTATTTGGATATTATTTTCAAAATAGAAGCAAATTTGGCCCTTGAAAATTGAAATTAATTCAAGAATTCAAGTAAAGAAAATATTGCTAGCAAGCAAACAATACAAAGAGTTAAAAACATTATCACGGAAGCAGCCGTTGAAGTGTGTGGAACTAGCAGAAAAACAAACAAAACAAAACAAACAACCTGGTGGAATGAAGATGGTAAAATTATATAGAATGCTCAAAATGACATGGGAAGATGGAGGAAATACTTCGAAGAACTACTCAATTCCATACGAACCGATACAAGTGACAATAATTTAAGACAAAATGAAACACTGAATAAACAGAGAACAGACATATGGAAGGATTTAATGAAGTTTTAAATACTTAAAAAATATGTGGGTAGAACGAGAAGAACTGCTACTGGGCCTATACAACCGGATATATAAAGAAAAGAGATATCTCTTCTGAGCGTCCCGTCCAAGATATATGAAAACATTCTGAAAAATTATAAAGAAGACTCTCACAAAGTGGATTCAGAAAAGGATTTAGCACTCAAGACAACATATACCTACCAAACCATTAAAAATAAGTAGCTACATAGAAAAACATATAGAAATATGTGGTACCCGAGAAAGAAAGTCTGATAGTCGCTGTCCATAGATCACCAGTGGGGAATGAAGACATATTTTTTGAGGGGATGGATAGGCATTGTTTTAGACAGTTTATTAACAAATTATCCAAGGCATAAGATATATTTTGTCGGCGATTATAATATAAATATTCTACAAGGTACAAGGACACCAGAAATCTTAATAAGAGTAATGATTGAAAATGGTCTTCATCATATCTGCAATAGGTACATATATAGATAATATTTTTAGCAATACATCACCGGAAAGTTATGAGTCAAAAACAAGTCATTTTTCACTTAGCTGACCATTACAGAAAACTATTAACCTTTTTCACCAATCAACCAGAAAAAACAGAAGGAAATGGTTCATAAGAGTGCAAAAATGAAATTGATAATAAGATAAAGTTTTCTAATGGTAATTTTATTGTTGAAGCCCAAAACAAAATTAAAGCAACATGACAAATCAATCAATCAAGTAACTGGGATTAAAGGAAGAAAGAATTAAGTCATTAGCAAAATAACTGCAAATGACTTTAATTTGCATTTTGCAAAAGTCATCAAATTTGTAAACGATGGAACAGTAACAGAAAATACATTAAAATGTATAAAGGCCTTTGACTTCAATGTTTATGTTTTACACCACAAAACAATAAATAGTAAAGAATTTAAAAAATAGTAGTAACAAAGGACATTTACGATTTCACCCCAGCAATACTAAAACATATCAACAAGGCCATAATGGAGGGATCAAACACTAACATGAAACAATCACATTACAGAACTCAAGAAAAAGTTTAATAGAGCCATTTACCGTGTCAAAATAATAAGTAAAAATGTTAACCAACAGGCTGCAAAAATTACTTATTACTTCCGTGGCATATGAAGAGTGTCCTCAGACATTCAACAAAAATGTGCTATCAGGATATTGTGTGGAGCACACTTCAGAAATCATTGCAAACTATTATTTCAAAGAATAAAGATTATAACTATATCTGCAGCATTTATACTTACCACATTAGTGCTCATACACACAAACAAAGGAAAAAAATCCCAATGATACAATTTTAATACCAGAGGAAATAATGACTTGGTAATTCCATACCTACAACAAATCTAGCCATGAAACTGAAAAAAAGATACACAAAATTTAGCTTACAATTATTACAATTTAATAAAACATATAAAATAGGTACACTGTCATATACAAAAACATGAACTATTTTCATCTAGCTGCTTGTTATTTACATAAAAAAAAACTTTATATACTTATTATATTTATCCCCTGATGAAAATCACGATCGTGGTTGAAAGCTTGGGATTTCCTTTGATTTTGTTAGATTTTTTGGCATTTTTAATTAATTTTTAAATTGTCTATAGAATATATTAATATAGTTAAGATAGATTTACTGTATATGTAAACATAAAAGAAGAACACGGAATGTCCTCCAGATGCACTGCAATCAATGTACTTCTACGTATACTTCCCAAATCCTCTTGGTTGCTAATTACGATCTTGTTATCGAACGATTAAACTTAAAAAAACTCAAACAAATAAAATTAACATTCTCAATAACACTAACACAAATGCTTATAAATTTGAGATACTAAATTTAGAAAAGATTTTAAAATATCAAACATAAGTACGTTAATGGCCGTGCACCTGGAGGACATTCCATGTCCCCCAGACCCCCTGGTGTCCTTCTTTCATGTTTCATCCTGGTGAATCTCTTTAATACTTTAATTTGTTGTTTTTTTTTAAGTTTAATCGTTCGATAATAAAAAGGTAATAAGTAACCATGAGGAGTAAGGAAGTGTAGGTAGAAGTGCATTGATAGCATGTCTTCCAGGTGCACTGCTATCCATGCACTTCTACCTACACTTCCTTACTCCTCATGGTTATTACTTACCTTCTTATTATCGAAAGATTAAACTTTAACAAAAAAAAATTAAAGTATTAAAGAGATTTTTAAATATCAGACATAAGCACGTTGATGACCGTGCACCTGGAGGACATTCCATGTCCCCCAGACCTCCTGGTGTTCTTCTTTCATGTTGTTTTTATTCTACTTCAACGAAGGGATGTTTACTGATTTTTCCAAATGAAAGAAGAGCCCCCAGGGTATCTGGGAGACATAGAATGTCCTCCCGGTGCACTGCTATCAATGTACTCCTACCTTCGTTACTCTTCTTGGTTACTTATTACGTTCATATTATCGATCGATTAAACTTAAAAATACTCAAACAATTGTTGTGGCAAGAATGGTATGATGGCAACCATATTAATTTAAGGGTTTTGTAATAGCGAAAAAATGTATAACTTAAGGTATTCGTAAATGATGGTGGCAGTAGTACATACAATAATATTCTGGAAATTAAAACATTCTGTAATATTTTAAGAAATTTTTGCAATTAGCATTTTGTGTATCTTTTTTAAATTATGTCGAAGGAGAAATCTTTATAACAACATTTTAACACTGAATTTAATAATTTCTAAAACTTTCACAATATTAAATCATTTTTTTTTTCCCGGTGTTTCAGTCTTGGAATATGTAAGTTGAATTCCATTTATTCAATAAAAAAAGAAGCAGCTTTTATGTTTAAGTTCTGGATAGTACAGATGGTGTAGTAACCATTTTTTATCACTCTGCTGTATATGTGCAGTACCTTGTTAAATTTTTGTGTTGTCCTGTAAAAATAACTTCCAAAAGGTAAGATGATATTTATGTTTTAAACCATTCGTTAGCCCTAATAAAGAACAAATCATAACTGCCGACCCTGTGGCTTGTTTTGAACTATTTTTCGACGAAGAATGTGGAAACAAATCGACAAAATATGTGAGTAAAATGTGTAGTAAATTTGCACGAGGGATGTTTATGATATTTTATTATCACTAGATGTTACGCTAAAAGTAATAAACGTAAATATCCAATCACTTTCAAAGGGTATCAGAAGAAAATACATCAAACATTAACTTTATTGACTACCTGATATCAGCTTCATTCTGTAGAAAATTATACATACATGGAGATGTCTTAATTTTAGTAAATCAGAATATACCTTCCAAACCATTAAATATAAGGTACTACAGCTGTCTATAAATCACCAGTGGGGAATGAAGACATACTTTTGAGGGGATGGATAGGCATTGTTTTGGACAGTTTATCAACAAATTATCCCAAGCATAAGATATAATTTGTCGGCGATTATAATATAAAGATACAAAAAAATCAGAAAACTTAATAGAAGTAATGATGGAAAATGGTCTTCATCATAGTTTTTCAGAACTATTCAGAATCACTTCTGCAATAAGTATATGTATAGATTATATTTTTACCAATACACCACCGGAAAACTATAAGTCAAAAACAGTCAATTTTCACTTAGCTGACCGTTACGGACAACTGTTAACCACTTTCACCATCCAACTAGAAAAAACAGAAGGAAATGATCCATAAGAGGATAATAAACAATGAAAACATATAAAATTTTAAAAGTCTTTTGAATTTGGTAAATTAGAATACGGTACTGTTGCGATGAAGCCTATACAAACTGTCATGGTATATTGACGGAGTGCTTTGACTTTAATTTGCATTTTGCAGCAGTCGGGAAATGTATAAACGATGGAACATTAACAGAAAATCCATTAAATTGTATAAAGGAAAGTCCAATGTTTATGTCTTACACCACACCACAGGAAATAACAGCCATAGTAAAAAAAGCTAAAATAAATCCACTCTACAAAAAAGGAAATGCAGATGAATGTTCAAATTATCGTCCAATATCCATTTTACCCATCACTGCAAAAGTATTTGAGACAGTACCCATCAACATGCATACAGAAAAGAAAAATCAACTGTAACATCAATGGTTGAGATAGTCAAAAAATATCAAAACACTATCACTGCCATACACAAACAAAAAAAGTAAAATTCTTAAAAAAGACTTAAAAAAAACATAACATACACGAGACTGTATATAAAATTCAATGTAAGAACTGCAGCTCCTCTTATTTTGGACAATCATCACGTTTACTGAGAAATAGAATAAACCAACCTAAAAATGATGTTAGACATAACACTAACAAGACAGGTTTAAGCACACATGCACACAAAAATCAATACATATTTGACTTTGATTTGATACAAATTTTAGATACAGAACGTAGTCTTAATAAAAGGCTAATTAGAGAAATGTTATACTAATTAAAATGAACGAAAACATTAGTTGTAATTTTAAAAAAGATACACAAATCGTCTATAGAAAGTGTAAAAACTGTGTCTTGGTCTTCAGAATCCTAATAGAATGATTTTCGAGAATATTTAGGGACTGGAAGAATCCATTCAATTATTTAAATGATAACGTTTTCAAAGATAGATTTTGCCTTTTCAAGGAGACAGTGCTAAAAGTCTTAAGACAAAGAAAACGACATAAGACCTTTTACTAAATGGAATCAGTCAATTCCACTGATTAATCAATTATTTATAATGTTAAAGTTTTGTGCAACTGGTTCATTTTTTATTTATATCAGTGATCTTTTTTAATTCGGGAGATCTTTGAGCCTTTTGGCATGAGCCTTTATGAACGAACTTCCCATAATAATAAATCCAGTTTTGTTAGAGAATACTTTAACATACAAACAACTTATATTCAATCAAAGGAAACTTTGAGTCTCCACTTGTCTAATCGTATGGTCCAATATGTCATCTTGTTTTCAACCGGTGATACTTCTGAAACAAAAAAAAAAACAATTAAATAATTTAGTCTATAGTTTTTCTTGGCATCAGTAACTAACTATACTGGACAACACACACCAATGCGCTTAAAATCAAACTAAAAATGGCAATACTCGATTAGAAGAATGAACTCATCATTCAGCAAAATTGGTGTACTATGACAACTTTCATTCTCTTCTGTGTTTTGGTATCCTATTGTGGAGTAATGGTTTTCTCTTCTCGAGAATTGATGATGAAGCTTCCGGAAGAAATTGTTCCACACATACCTGAAATAATATTATAAAATTAATTATAGAAAAAAGATATTTTTTATAAATAACATTTGCACATACCTGATTTTCATCAATTATTTCAACAGATGGTTCGGCAGAAATATCATCTGAAATAAACAAAAAAAAATCAGTGATGCCCATATAAAACTTGTCAAAGATATATCGAAATTGCAACAAAACGATTGCACATTCTAATTATAATAACAATAGAATCTTTATTATTCGAGTTAATCATCCTGCATTCTTTCTATTACTTGTACCTTTGATGATGTCGTTGCTACTCGATAGTTCTATCAGCCCAAGTTTCCTGAAGACAATGGAGATTTCACTGAAACATATTTTAAACTATTACTTTTAGCAAGTTTCATGGCTAAACCAGGTTTATACTTTCAAAACTGAAATTTTAGCAGCACATGCTCACAGCTTCGCTGCTTGCTAACTCGGGCAAACCCTTGCTTTAGTTTATCGATAGCAGCTTCGCTGGCCATTATCAACTATCCTTTTTAAATTGTAGTTGCTTATGCTCAAACAGGCTCTCGTTGTTATGTTTGTCTTTGGCAGCTTTGTGTGAGGGATTGGCTACAAAATAGTGAAAAAAAAGTGAAAATCGACAAGATTAATACTAGTGCCGAAACCTGGGGAGTCCCGAGAAAAGTTCCAGATGACAGAGGGTGTTCCACAGGGCTCTAAAATATCTGCTATGGAATATACTCTATGATGGGGTGCTAAGCTTACGTCTGTCGATTGGAGTAGAAACCGTAGCCTACAGCTGAGGCAGTAGTGCTTAACGACAAGAAAAAATATAATAGCAGCAAGGGAGATAAAATATCTTGGCTTTGTGATTGATAACCACAGGTCGTTTGGCGGAGACACCAAATATGTGACACAAAGGTGCGCTGAGTAGGCTCTTACCGAACATGGGAGGACCAAGTGAGGGCAAAAGAAGGATTCAAGCATCTGTAGTAGACTCAATTCTACTGTACGGTGCCCCAGATGGAGTAATGCATTGCAAATATCTTAAATGCGAAATTCAACTAATATACTGCATAAGTAGGGATGGAAAAAACATGGAAACTGAAGCTCTGGAGAGATGGAACAAAAGATGGAAAGAACTACCTGAAGAGAAACATACATGGACAAGAAGATTGATCATAGACATCCGACCATGGAACGTGAGAAAACACGGAGTAAACTTCAGAACCTATACAAAAAGAATAGGCAAAAGCCAAGACGACCTGTGCCTGGACTGTGACCTAAGAGACATGTCATAACGATGATGCGATACGAAGCAGGGATGACTGAGAATTGATCAATAATCACATAACTCAGATGATGAAGGCCAGAGAAGATCTAACGAAGGAGCACTAAAACGCAGCCAATTGACAAAACTGAAGCCGAAGGAAAAAAGGGGAGGGAAACCCCAATGACGAAAAAAGGAAAACCGCCAGAGGCGACTAGCAAACCAGGAAGAACAAGGAAACCCTCACCGTCCAGAGCCAGACGAAACAAAGAGAGAGTAGAACGATGGAAGAAAAAGAAAAAAACACAAAGGAAGGAGTTCAGGGAATCACAAGAAAAACAGGAGAAGGAAGAGAGAGAAGGGAAGAAAACAACATCGTGACTCAAAAAAGAATGTGTAAAAATTCTAAAATTAGGGGTTTCTGCCACTCAGTATCTGCCTTTTTTATTATTGTTTTTAATAAAGTGAAACGAAGAGTGTCAAATTAGGAATACATAGAAACAGTGTACCTGGAGGACAAATACAAAAGGGGGTTTGAGAGGCACGAAATATCTTCTACGTAATTATCATCTAGGTACTCCGCTTCTTTCTTTTTATCAATTAAAATTAATTTGTTGTATAAAGAAAAACAGAGTGTTACCAAGATTATTAAATAAATTAGGAGTACGTAAAAAGTTTGAAGATTCTCATGAAGCTATTTATCAAAAAATATAAATATTTTGTTTCATAACAACAATGTTTTCAATTAAACTCTGACGATGGAGATAGAAGTCGTTAGTAGATTTAACACGAAGAAAAGTATATTGAAACATCAGAAGAAATAGAGTAAAATACAAGCAATATGTGTCTTTAAGAAGGGTAGTTTCCAGCCATAGTGCGTCGCAATCAATTGCATTACATTAATAGGATAGGTAATTCAAGACTCAACACACAATAAATAAGAAAC
>JAUIMW010002904.1:0-10145 GCA_033557785.1 Enochrus cinctus | reverse complement strand
AATGTCTCATAGTAGCTGGATCGTAGCCCACGTACTAATGGCCCTGAACTCTTCTATCAATCAGAATTGAACGATTTGGTACGAGATCTTGGCCTACCAAGGGATTCAGCAGAAGTTTTAGGGTCTACAATTAAAGAAAGACATAGCCTCTGGTGTTTCATTTTTATGGTACCGGTTTAGTATGGAGGACATTCCATGTTCCCCAGACCCTTTGGTGGTCCTTCTTTTATTGTTAAATTCACTAAACATCCCAATATTTAAATATAAAATTAAATTTAACATGAAACAAGTAGTATCAAGGTGTTTGTGTTAAATGGAATACCCTTCTGGTACTCCTAAAGCTACGTTTATTTTGTAAATAGTTTAATTTTTCACAAAAGTAAATAGATTCATGATGAAATTACACAGATCTGCAAAAAAAACTTAAAAAAAAAATTGTTTTCATTTTGTTAAGTTATCTTTACATAGTTTTTAACTATATGGCAGCAAACAATAAACTAATGAAACGTCACTTTGCGAAATGGAATGTTTGTCTGGTACTCTTCAATCTATGTTTCTTTTATTGATTGCTTAAATTTTCACAAAAGTAGATTGATCTTGATTTTGATGAACGTGGTCGACAGCGTATCTGGAGGGCATTCCATGTTTCTTAGAACCACTGGTAGTCCTTCTTTTTATATTAAATTCAGTAAACATCCCAATATTTAAATAAAAATTAAATTTAACATAATACAAATAGTATCATGTTGCCTGTGTGAAATGGAATGCCCTTCTGGTGCTCCTCAACATACGTTTCTTTTGTTAATAGCTTAACTTCTAAAGTAGATTCTTGATAAAATAATTAAATATTAATTTGATTAACGTGGATGACAGTGTGCTTGGAAAATATATTAACAATCCATCAAGCATATAAATAAAAGAAAAAAATATCGAATTATATTCCTGTTAACAATAAATATTTTATATGTATGCCAGAGCATAGTCTGCCCCAGGAAAGTGAAAACGTACATCCAGGCAATCATTTGAAAATCAAATAATCTAAAAAGTCAACAGAGTGTGGAATACACATGACGGCCGACCCAGTAATACAGAATTAATGAAATCAGGAGGAAAAAAGCCGCCAACCAATAAATATAATCAATAAAGCAATAAATGGGGCGAAATTTTGCGTGCTGTTCGCACATACACGTACACGTGCCACACCAAACAACATTTGCCACCGGCTCTCTACCTTGTATGTTTTATTAGCTCACATACAACACATTGCTGCTGTACTCTGCCTTCCACCGGCTGAATGTACACACCAGGTATTATTGACTTCTTGCGTGCTAATGGGGGAACCACACTCTCTAATTATGACCATTCCGAATCCATATATTGCACTCGAATGTTATTGATATTTTCCAACTTTTGCAGCCAGCCACCGTGTTTGCGTGTTCGTTTTTTACCAAACTTTCGAAAGTTAAAAGTAAATTAAGACCGCCAGCTTTTCATTACTTTGATTTCCCACCACGCCGTAAATTATAACCAGATTAAGCCACAGACAACAGATCGAATTTCACATGCAAATGTTTCTGCTTTTTTAGAAAAAAATAGGCCAGATGTAAATGAGCAACCGGACGAAGAGTAGATGTTATCGAAAACATGTTAACCTAACGTTTTGAACTCCTTGAAAAGGTAGACAAAAGAATCTCTTCGATCGGATGTGTTAAGTTCAAAGGAAGAACAATGATCGAAAAGAGTCTGAACGGTACTGGTACCAAGATATCTTGGTGGGCATCACTCAGAGTTGAATGTCACGGTTTATCAGTCTATATCTACGTATCTCTTGACGCGTGCAGCTTTCAAATAAAATTCGTGCTAACCCGGAGGAGAACTCGAAGAAAGGCTGCTCTTGTTTCCTTCTTATCTGGACGGATTTAATTGAAATAGGCTGCCCGTGATATCACAGTTAATAAGATGTAGCCTTTGGGGGGCACATTTCGTTAAACTGATGTTTTCATTTCACTCTTTAAAGCAAAATAAAAAATTATCACAAATTAAGATAATTTAATCTTAATGATGTCAAGTTCAGTTTCGGCTTTCGTAGCGTAACGTCGAATAAATCAGATAAAAAGCGATGGAAACGTGTTAATAGAATGCAGACTCAATAATAACTATTATTTTTAGTGATTTATAATATGAAAGTGTCAACTTGGAGCTCTATTTAAAAAGTTTCGGATAACTGAGCTTTCGATATTCCCCATTCCATCCAGCTGGTCGTTTTGGCTCAGTTGTTTCAATCGAGTCTATTTTTCATTTCTATTTTCGAGCTGTTCGTGCCATGGTGATGCTTTTAAGTTAGGCGCGTCGACGAAAACACTCACTATGTTTTAAGAAATTTACTTTTTTATTTATTTTGTCCTCCTCGCCGATGACAAATATTGACAGATGTATGACTTTGATGCCGAAAAGCTAAAGAGTTGTTATGTTAACGTTTCGAGGAATATTTTTGTTTTCGCTTAATAAAACACGCCGTTTACTTTTTATATCTTGTAATCTTTTACTCGAAACTAAAATACGAGAGTTGTGTAAACAGGAAGAAAAGAACAGCGGGGAAAAAAGAGATTTTAATGAATTGAATGCTCGGACGAAATAATAAAAGTGTGGTGGTTGCCCCAATATTTGTACGAGCGCAATCCCTGCATGGAACTTTTTATTGTACTGATCGTTTTGTGTTATCTAATCTCTTTAAATAAAACTGTGCGTTTTTACAAAAGGCGATCTGTATTGGTTTTCTCTTCCGAGTTTCAGGTTTCATTTCGGCAGCTGCACTTTTTTGTGTAATACTTTCACACTGTTTCATAAACCCCAATTTGATATGAAGTGGTGGATGTAAAATCTTTTTAGGATCCACTAAACTTTGTCTTTCAACATTTATAACTCCAGGAACAAGAGCCTTTCTGACTGGCCACGTCTGCTTCGCATAGTGTTGTTTCCCGTCACGGCTATCCCATTCACTTTGTGTTGAACATTTCTATGATTCTAGGTACATTATATAGGGTCTCGGAGACATGGAATGTCCTCCAGGTACACTCTCGACCACGTTCATCAAAAAAATAATTAATAATTTCATCAAGAGTATACTTTTTTGAAAATTTAAGCTACCAATAAAAGAAACATAGATTTCACAAACACCTCGATGCTCCTTATTTTATGTTAAATTTATTTTTCATTAAAATATCGCAGTGTTTAGTGAATTTAACCATAAAAGAAAGATCATCAGGGG
Source organism: Enochrus cinctus (assembly GCA_033557785.1). NCBI lineage: Eukaryota > Metazoa > Arthropoda > Insecta > Coleoptera > Hydrophilidae > Enochrus > Enochrus cinctus. The sequence continues at coordinate 6,877 of JAUIMW010002904.1, read as the reverse complement.
CTCTGAGCCACATGGAATGTTTTCTACTTATACTGTCGAATACGTACATCAAATTAATAACTAAAAACACATACAAGTAAGTTTATTTCATTAGACCCTTTAGATTAGAGAGTTATCAAAAATTAAATTAACTGAAATTAAACACGTAACTCTGGATGACTGACGTCAAAAGTTCATATTCAAATTGACATAATAAGAAAGAAGAAGAAGAAGCAACTGTCAAAGTGACGTTTCATAAATTTTTTGTTACTTTGACAACTGTTTCTTCTTCTTCTTTCTTATTATGTCAATCTGTGTATGAACTTTTGACGTCTGTCACCCAGTGTCACGTGTTTAATTTCAGTTAATTTTTGATAACTCTCTAATCTAAAGAGTCCAATGAAATAAACTTACTTGCATTATAAATCTCTTATTATTTTGACTTGAAATTTCATGAGTCTTCAGGTTCGGTATGCGTTCGATTTTTCAATATTATAGCCTATATAAGTGGTTAGTTTAGTCTTAATTAAAGAGCTTTTATAGTAAACAGATTAATCTACAATGTATGTTATTTAGAAAAAAAAATTTATCCTATTTATTTTAATAAGGCAACGTATCCAAACTGGGAAAATACCGTTTCTACTGGAACAAAGCATGTCTCAGTCTATCTGCCTCCTCTCCAATCCTACTGTCTGCTAGGCTAGGCTAGGCTAGGCTTGACTACAGTCAGTGACTCAGTATGGAGCCAAACATTGTAGTGACTACATCAAGTAGTTTTTTGCTACGATATTTAGAAGAAATGGCTACTAGAGGATGTTTCAACTCTCCTAAATGTTTCTGTTATATTTGTGGTTCTTATCAGTGTAAGATAAGAAGCAACAAAGGAACATTTCTAATTTTTCACAGAAGGTTTAATTTGCATACTTTGGTATTAAATTAGTCCCCCCAACTGTGTACTGTGAGTGTTGAAGAACTGAGACAGTGGTCCTCCTGGTACACTGTCGGCCACGTACATCAAATTAATATTTAAATATTTTATCAAGAATCTACATTTGTAGAAATTTAAGTTAACAACAAAAGAAACGTAGGTTAAGAAGTACCAGAAGGGCATTCCATTTTACAAAGACACCTTGATGCACCTTATTTTATGTTATTATTATTTTTTTTTTTTTTTCATTAAAATATCGGGATGTTTACTGAATTTAACAATAAAAGAAGGACCTCCAGGGAGTCTGGGGGACATGGAATGTGTTTCAAGTACACTGCTGACCGCTGACGTACATCAAATTTATATTTAATTATTTTATTAAGAAAGTACATTTGCAAGAATTTAAGCAATTAACAAGAAAATTATATATTTTTAATTGATTAATTGAGAAGATTTATTATTTTTTTTATGAAGTGATATAATACATAGTATTTACTTTCATTTTTCATTTTTTCAATTTTTTAACAATATTTTCAAGTATTATTTTTTTAAATATGTTTAATTATCGTAGTTGTGAACACAAAATTAATCATGTTCGTTCAACCAAAGGAAAATTTACCCTTAATAAAAAGGAAGGAGAAAGTGAGTTTTACATGAAGAAAGCGGAGACTCATCTGTTATAGAAAGTAATCATCACACTCAGAACATGGGGATCACCGCTTAAACTAAAAGAAAACAGTTTTTGGGATTAGAACATATTATCACCTAATACAACCACACATAGGCAAACAGGTGTCGAACGCCTGGCTTACACATGGTATTATTTCTAGAGAGATACAGGGGCTAATGATGGCAATACAGGATCAAACTATAAACACCCGAAACTATATGAAGTACATCATTATAGATAAATCAGTGAATAAAGACAAATGCTGACTATGTTTTGATAATACAGAACTGTATAGATCAGATGCAGACCAGAAGTGCTCCAGAATAGCTATCAGATGAGGAATCAAGACGAACATCGTGACATCAGTCAGTTTAAACCAGTTGAAACAAACAAAGCTGATGAACACCCATCTCTCAGGAGGGCCCCTGAGAGCAGCCATAAATACCTAGGCGATACTGATTATTGTCTTTTCATTTGGGATCGTCGAATGGTCAATAACAGACTTGAAAGAGTTGGATAGGCTAATTCGACGAATCTTCACAAAATTTCGAAAGCTGCATCCCAACACGTCTGTGTTCATCTTTTAAAAGTTTTCTTATGTCAGGCCCAACAAAGACTCTCTTTTTCAGCTTAGCATCTGATTGACCAGGAACCTGTTCACAAAAATACTTGAAACACTCTCCTTCTTTGTGTAATGCTTTCACAATCTGTTTCATTAACCCCAATTTGATATGAAGTGATGGAAGTAAGTTTTTTTTAGAATCCACTAAACTTTGTCTTTCAACATTTTTAACTCCAGGAGCCTTTCTGACTGGTTATTTCCATAATTTCCAGGTACATTGTTACAGAAAACTATTTCACCCTTTTTTGTAAAAAGTAAATGAAAAACCATATGTCTTTTTTTAAGTCTAGACCCTAAAACTTCCGCTGAATCCTTTGGTAGGTCCAGATCTCGTACTAGTCTGATTGAGAGAAAACTTCAGGGTCTTTAGTACCAGGGCTACGATTCAGGTCATCATTATCGCTGCTAATATGTGACATTTGGTATAAATCTTAGTCTAAAATATTGTCCAAGTTCATGAGGAACAAGGCGAATAGCTGGACGGATGTTGGCTGGGCACAAAAATCATCATCATCATTGTGATTTTTAGGCTCTCTCCAAATCATGGGTACTCCAAAACGAAATGATTGCTTCTTACCTTGAAACCATTGTCTCATGATTTATCTTGGTCCCCTAATTTAATACCAAATTATGCAAAATACACCTTCTGAACTGAAAATTAGAAATGTTCCTTTGTTGCTTCTTGTCTTATACTTAGAAACAGTTGGAAGTTGGAATTTTTTCACTATTTTTACTTGTTTAACTACAAAACCCTGTCAAATAAGTCAAATTTGCAGCAATATAATATATAGCGAACAGTCTATGTATCCCAGATCCTTTGGCGACCAAATGATCTGGGGGGCATGGAATATCTGAGAAGTACCAGAAGGGCAATCCGTTTCACAAAGACACATTGATGCTCCTTGTTTCATGTTAAATTTAATTTTTATTAAAATATTGGAATGTTTAATGAATTTAACATTAAAAGGACCACCTGAAAACATGGAATGTATAATTTTTTACTATTATTTTTTGAGATAAAGTGGGGAAAAAACTATGGAAACATTTAAATTTATTGTTTTAAGCAATGTTTTGATAATTGGCTTTTTTATTAATACGTTTTAATATGTATCATGTTTCAACGAGAGTATTTATTGATTTAATTAATAATATTATTTATTTTTATTTTTTGGGTCACTGGTTTGCATCTGTTGGGCATTCAATCAACTAATTTGGCACAATATAATACAACAAAACAAAAACATAAATGAATTTATCAAGATTATTGAACATAAATATACGTAGATAGCAGTGCACCTGGAGGAAATTCCATGACCCCAGACCCCCTACAGGATGCCTACTAATTTTTTCAAATAAAAGAAGGGCCACCAGGGAGTGTCGGGGATATAGAATGTCCTTCAGGTGCACTGCTATAAATGTACTCCTACCTATACTTCCTTACTTTTTTTGGTTACTAATTGCCTTCTTGTTACCGAGTGATTATACTTAAACTCAAACAAATAACAGTATTAAAGAGATCTTTAAAAATAAATCAAATGTACGTTAATGGCAGTGCACCTGGAGGGCATTCCATGTCCCCCAGACCCCCTGGTGGCCCTTATTTTATTTGAAAAAATCAGTAGGTATCCCTGTAAATTAGATAATAATGACGTTATATTCGTTTCACATTAATCTCTCTATTAGAAAAGATTATAAAACAATGTACAATAAGTACAGCATGAGCACCTGGAATGTCCTCCAGGTACACGAAAGTCTTTGTGATCCTAATTGATAGATAAGAATCTAGATTTATATTGATTTGTTTATGAATAAGCAGTCATCAGCAAAAATGTAGAAGGTGGAATGCTTGGGGGACCTTCTATGTCCATACAGAATCTAGAGACTCAATATGAAAATCTCTGTTTTTGTTTTATTATTAAAAATTACCAAACATTCCTTTATTACAAAAGAATATAAAACTACATAAAATAAGAGCCATCAGGAAGTTCAGGAGACATGTCTATACAATCTAGATAATTCTTATTTGCCAAAAGAAAAATTGGTAAACAGTGGAAAACCTTAAAGACATAGAATATGGTTCTTCTTTTATTCTTAAAATCCTTTTATTAGAATATAGTATAGGTAAGTTCTTCATTTTCTACCTGGAGAAAATGGAAAGAAAATCATAGAAAATTATATGTTATGTAGAGAAAAATTGGAATTTACGCATTTTTCTCTTATGTTTTTTTAACATATTTTAATAAAAAGATATGTACTGATTGTTAACAAAAAAAAAGAACCATATTTTCTACAGCACACGATTTTGCCAGGTAAAACATAACGTTATAATTATCTCAACAGGTGGTTCTTATTTTGCTTTATAATCTATTCCAATTTTTAATAACAAAATAAAGGTTTACAGGGGATTAGAGGACATGGAACGTCCTCCAGGCATTTATCTTTCTACGTTTTTCGTGTTGGTGGGTAAATTATATTGTGTTTTACACTAGATTGTATTTCATCAATAAACGAAGGGCCACCAAAGTGTGTGGGAGACATTTTATACCACCAAGTTCTCCGCTGTATACGATCTTCGTATTGATAGACTAGGGATAAGAAAGTAGAGAAAAACAGCTTCCTCTCCAAAAAGCCCATAAAAATGTCAGCTAAAAGAGGAAGAAGATTACAACCCAATCTTAAGGGGTCATCAGAAGATTCACAAGATTAAATCAATTCTTCGTAGAAGCAGAGACTCAGATAGGATAAAAACAAAACAAACAGAACGTATATAGAGTAGCTAATAATTTTTATTTTGACTAGAATACGTGTCCAGGTTTATGTTCTTCGATTCTTTATTGTCTATCGATTACGACTTTCATCATCAGAACAATATTATGTGACAACTCAACATATAGGTATACGTATTCGGAATATCTGGAGAACATTCCATGATCAGAGAGGTAAAGGGATATTTCATGTCTTTCAAAATTGAATTAATTTTTTGTGAGATGCAGTGGTTATAGTCAAAATGTATATAGCTAGCCAGCTGTGAGAGTCTTTTTGGTACTAATTGATTTTTATTTGGTTATTGTTTTTAACTACTAAAGTGTCTTCCATGTCCCCCAGACCCCCTGGTGTCCTTCTTTAATGTTGTTTTTATTCTACTTCAACAAAGGGATGCCTACTGATTTTTTCAAATAAAAAAAGGACCACTAGGAGGTCTGGGGGACATGAAATGTCCTCAAGGTGCGCTGCTATCAATGCACTCCTACTTACACTTTCTTACTTCTCTTGGTTACTAATTACCTTCTTGTTATCAAGTTATTAAACTTAAACAAATAAAAAAATTAAAATTATATATCAATCAAGAGTACGTTGATGGCAGTGCACCTGGAGGACATTCCATGTCCCTCAGTCTCCTTGGAGGGAGTTGTTTTCATTCTACTTCATTAAAGGGATGCTTACTGATTTTTTCAAATAAAAGAAGGGCCACCAGGGCGTCTGGGGGACATGGAATGCCATCAACGTACTCTTAATTGATATTTTAATATCTATACATTTATATATAAAAATCGAAATTCAAAATTTCAAGGTAATAGAAAGTGTAATAACTAGAGGACGTAAAGTGTTCCATGTCCTTCAAACTTCTTGGTGTTTCTCATTTGTTGTACTAAATTTATTTATGAGAATTTAAACTGATATTAATTTCTATAGTTAATAGGAAAAATATAAAAAGTTAAATGTTAATTAAAGTAATGTAAACACTAGACTACCTCCTGCAGGTATTCTATATCCTCCTCCTTAACAATAAAAGAAACACTTTTTAATTTATTTACTTTTGCCTTGCCAAAATGAAAATCGTAGACATTGGAGAATCTGGGAGGCATGGAATACCCTCCAGGTATATTTTTCAGCATAATCCTAATTTTTATTTGAAAATCTAGGGGCTTGGGAGCCATGGAATGTCCTCCAGGTACACTGTCGACCACGTTAATCAAATTAATATTTAATTATTTTATCAAGAATTTACATTTGTAGAAATTTAAGCTAACAACAAAAGAAACGTAGGTTGAGGAATACCAGAAGGGCATTCTATTTCAAAAAGCCACCTAGATGCTCCTTGTTTTGTGTTAAATTTATTTTTCATCAAAATATTGGGATGTGTACTGAATTAAATAATAAAAGAAGGACCACTGGAGGACATTCCACATCCCCCAGACCCCCTGGTTTTCATTTTATTGTGTCATTTTCTTCCCAGTATCAATTAAGAGATGTTTATTGATTTTCAACAGGTGCAGGTAACACTATCAGAAAAACTAATTTCTTCCACGAACCATGCTTCGACGTTCGGCCCATTATTTAGAAAAATATAAATGAATTTATCAAGATCATAGATATTAAGCAAATCAACGCAAAAGAAGATATATCACACAACTTGTCGAACAGTCATTCATTGTGTCTTTTTTTACAGATACATATTTAAAAAAAAATTACTTAGAAAATAATCATTTGTGTTATTCAATACTGTCTGTTGTATACTTTTATATACAATATATTCGTATAACTTAAATTAAATTACGACCATGTTTTTTTTATTCTTCTGGAGTTGTCCAACCATCACGAGAGCACTAAATGGTACTTATGGTTGTGTGTCGCCATAAATCTTGAGGAGAACGGCGTGAATTTAACACGGTCCGAC
>JAUIMW010002903.1:0-10147 GCA_033557785.1 Enochrus cinctus | reverse complement strand
ATCACCGCTACTTGATATGGGGTTTGGTTGGCATAGTTCAAGGCCTGGCGGTCAGCCCCCCGGAACAATAACTGCCTGGCACAAGACTCTTGACTGTTCACTGCACATACGTGTAGAGGTGTATTGCCCGAAGCGTTTCTTGCATTCATATCCGCTCCATAAAACAAGAGGTGTTCTAGGTGTTGGAGAAGACCCGTTCGACAAGCCTGGAAAATGAATTGTGGATTAATTTTTTCTTTTTGTCTAGTTTAACTAAAAAATAAGAAAAATATAAGGTGATTCTTTTTTTATAGCTAAAAATCAGTAAAAATCTTTATATTGGAATAATGTAAAAACAAGATGCACTTCAGACCCTTCAGTTCTCCAAATCTCTCTAAAATATGCTAAAGACTCTCTTAAATGATCTTTGAAAATCTTAGAAACTTTTCATTTATGTTTTAAAGATAAAACTAAAAGGTGGAATAACTGGAGGAGATTCTATGTTCCTCCTATAGTCTATGGTCTTTAAACATCTTGAAAATTCTTCATTAGTTTTTTTTTACCAAATAATAGAAAAAGATGTAACAACTAGAGTACCTGGAGGACATTCAGTGTTTCCCACACTCACAGGTGATCTGTTTAAATTCAATAAATATCCCTTTGTTGACATATAGCTTAAAATAAGTTAAAAGAAAAGTTGCTAGAAGGTCTCCCTTGAATCCTGTTATATAATTGCGTCTAATTGTTTTAAAAATTTCCATTTGATCAATCAACAGAAAACAGTACCTGAGGAACATTTATTTTATGATGTTTTTGCTGTCTTAATAAATGGATGTTTACTAATTCATCGATAAAAATTGAGGTTTAGCTTTCTTCAAAAATGATTTGTAGAAGAAAATAAATGAACCACCAGGAAGTCTAGAAACATGGAATGTCCTTCAGATAGTACTTACAATTTTAATTGTTTAACAAAACAAACAAATAGAAGTAATTGTAAAAAAAATGTTAAGTCCCCCTGGCAGTCATTCTTTTATGTTGTTTTCATTGTATTCCAATATAAGATGTTTACAGATAACAATAAAAAATGATCACCATAAACATTTTTTGTTATATGGATATATTTTTTCTTCGTTTATTTAGGTTTCACTTGAATGTCTTATGTCTCCTAGGCAGGTAATTCTTTTTGTTAAAATCAGTATATAATTCTTTATAAGAAATGAGCAAGGAATGGAATGTCCCCCACATTCTCTGCCATCTACGTATTTCTAGTGGATATTAAAAAAATTAGTCACATCTTAACTTATAAAAGAAAAACATAAAAAAGGTACTCTGCTTCTTATGTCTTTTTATGTTGATTGGTTGAGTTTTTAACATATTTAAAGATTAATTGGGAGTATTTAGATTGCAGTCTACCTGGAGAACATTCCATGTACCTAGACCACTTGGTTATCATTTATTTTAATTAAAAATTAATAAATACCATCATGTTGAACTTCTTCAAAACTCTTCATTAATCCATATGCCCCAAACCCTCTGGTGATTCTTTTTTCATCTTATTTTTATTCAATATATAGATTTTTATAAATTTTCAACAATTAAAGAAGGACCACTAAGGGGTCTGGGAGACATGGAATGTCCTCCAGGTACATTGCAATCTAAATACTCCCAATTGCTATATTTTACCAACTCTATTTCATGCTTTTCTGCTGCTTACGTTTCTTCTATTGATTAATTATTAGTATTTAGATTGTAGTCTATCTGTATCTTATCTGTTGATTGGTAAAACAGTGTATCTGGAGTACATGTTTTCCAGATTCCAGAAACATAAACTAATAAAGAGTTTTCAAGATGTTTAAAGATTCATTGGAAGTATTCAGATTGCAATGTACCTGGAGGATATTCAATGCCTCGTAGAACTCCGATTCTTCTTTTACTTTGTTCTATTTCAACAGAGGGATTTATTCATTATTAACAATAACAGAAAGAACACTAAGAGATCTGGAAGGGGTATGGCATGTCATCCAGGTGTGCGGCGATCTAAAAACTCCGAATTAATCTTTAAACATCTTCATTGGTTTGTGTTTTACCAATCAACAGAAAAAAACGTAAGAAGCAGAGTACCTGGAGGATATTCCATGTTCCCTAGACTTCTTGGGGATTCATCTTTCATCTTGTTTTGCTCTACTCCAATAGATGTATATCGATTGATTTTTAAAAATAAACGATAGGTCACCAGGAGGGTCTATGTTCTCCACTCCCCATGGTGGTGCTTCTTTTATTGTTAAAAATCAATAAAAATCTCTATTGTAATAGAGTAAACAACAAGATTAAAGAAGAATCACTAAGGGTCCGAGGGACATGGAATGTTTCCCAGTTACTCTACCTTTTACGTTTTTTTTCTGTTGATTGGTAAAACAAAAACTAATGAAAAGTTTTAAATGTGTTTTAAGATCAATTGGAAGTATTTAGACAGCAGTGCACTTGAAGGACATTCCCCCAAACCCCCTGGTGATTCTTCATCCATCTTGTTTTTAACTCTATTTCAATAAAGAGATTTTTATTGAGTTTCAACAGTAAAAGAAGAATCACTTGGGAACATAGAATTATGTCCAGGTACTCTGCTTTACTTTTTTTCTGTTAATCAGTTAAAAGACTAATTGAGGTTATTTAGATTGCAGTGTACCTGGAGGTATTCCATATCCCTCATAGCCCCTGGTGTCCTTTTATTATTAACAATCAATAAGAATATGTCACATGAAATGTTCTCCAATTGCAATGTTATCTACCTACTCCTTATTCGTCTTCCTAATGAAATAGAGTAAAAATAAAATAAAAAAGAATAATCTGTAGATTCCTTCAGACATGGTTCTCTCCTTCTTGTCTTTTTTTGTTGATTGGTTAATAAAGAGTTTTTAAAATGTTAAATATTTAGATTGCAGCGTACCTAGAGGCCATTGAATGTCCTTCAGACCTCCTGCTGATTCTTCTTTCGTCGAATTTTTTACTCTATTTTAATAGACAGATTTTTATTGATTTTTAACAATAAAAGAAGGACCACCAGGGGGTCTGGGGGACATGGAATGTCCTCCAGGAACACTGTAATATAATTAAATTTTTAGTATTTTAAAAACTCTTAATTTAGTTTATGCTTTTTCAATCAATAAAAGAAAAACGTAAGAAGCAGAGTACTTGGAGAACATTCTTCTTTCATTTTGTTTATACTCTATTTCAATAGAGAAATATCTATTGATTTTTAACAATGAAAGATGGGCCACCAGGTAAAATATAAATTAAAAAAGTTTTTAAAATGTTAAAACACTAATTCGAAGTATATTGTTGTTAAAAATTTATAAAATCTCTATATTGAAATAGAGTAAAAAGCAAGATGGAAAAAGAATCAATAAAAGAAGGGGCACCAGGGGTTCTGGGGAACATGAAATGTCTACCAGATACACTGCAACCTAAATATTCTCAATTAATATTTAATCATTTTAAAAGATATTAATTTAGTTTATGTTTTAACAATCAATAGAAAACACGTAAGAAGCAGAGTACCTGGAAGACATTCTATGTTCCCCAGAACCCCTGATGATCCTTCTTTCATTGTTAAAAATCAATAAATATTTCTTTATTGAAATAGAGCAAAAACAAATATTTAAATAGAAAAACTTTTACTTGATTCTTAACAATAAAAGACGGATCACCAGAAAATGTCCTCCAGGTACTCCGCTTCTTACATTTGCAGTGTACCTGGAGGACATTCCATGTCCATCAAACTCCCTTAAAAATAAAAATCTCTCTATTGAAATAGATTAAGAAATACGACGAAAGAACAATAACTGCAATCTAAATATTCTCAAGTGATCTTTTAAGATCTTGGAAGACCACCAGAGGGTTCACTGCAATCTAAATACCCTAAATAGTCGTGTATAGGTTAAACTTCAGTTTTTTATTGTTAAATTAGTTAGTTAAATTAGATCCATTTATTAAAATAGAGCAAAAGTACAATAAAAAAAAAGGATCACAAGGGGCTTGGAAGACATGGAATGTCCCTCAGTTACTCTACTTTTTACATTTTCTGTTGTTTGGTAAAAAATAAACTCAAAAAGAGTCAATTAGAAATATTTAGATTGTAGTATACCTGGAGGACATTCCATGTCCCCCAAACACCCTAGTTGTCTGTCTTTTATGTTTCATTCTGTTATTATCAGCATAAGATCTTTGCTCATTTTTAATAATATGGTACTCATTTTTTACTATTAAAATCAGTAAACACCTTATGATGAAATTTTAAAAAACCCAAAAGAAGGTCCAGGGAGGCGTGGAACGTCCTCAAGGTACTCTACTTTCTACGTTTCTTCTTTTTATCATGTATTTTTACTTTATTTCAATAAAATAAAACACAAAATGAAAGAAGAATCAATTTAACAATAAAAGAAGAACCACCAGGGAGCCTGAAGGACATGGAATGTCCTCCAGATATACTTCAATCCAAATACTTCAATTGTTCTTTAAATATCTTGAAAACACTTTATAAGTTTATGTTATACAATTAATAAAGTAAAAACGTGAGAAGCAGATTACCTGGAGGACATTCCATGTACCCCAGACCCCTGGTGGTCCTTCTTTTAATGTTAAAAATTTATAAAAATCTCTGTATTAAAAATTTATAAAAATCTCTATATTGAAATAGAGTAAAAAACAAGACAAAAGAAGAATCACCAGGGGGTCTGGGGGACATGGAATGTCTTCCAGGTACATTGCAGTTTAAATATTCCCAATTTATCATTAAATATCTTGAAAACTCTTCGTTTTATGTTTTACGAATCAACATAAAAAAACGTGAGAAACAGTGTACCTGGAAGACATTCTATGTCCCTCAGACCCCCTGGTGATTCTTCTTTCGTTCGTGAGAAGCAGATTATCTGGAGGACATTCCATGTCCCCCGGACCCCCTGATGGACTTTCTCTCATTGTTAAAAAAATGATAAAAATCTCTAAATTGAAATAGAGTCAAAAACAAGATGAAAGAAGAATCACCTGGGAGATATGGAATTCATTAGTTTATGTCATACAATCAACAAAATAAAAACGTGAGAAACAGAGTACCTGGAGGACATTCCATGTCCCCCAGACCGGTGGTTCTTCTTTTATTGTTAAAATTTAATAAAAAATCTCTATATTGAAATAGAGTAAAAAACAAGATGAAAGAAGAATCACCAGGGGGTCTGGGGGACATTGAATCTCTTCCAGGTACTCTGCTTCTCACGTTTTTATTTTATTGATTGTATAACATAAACTAGTGAAGTGTTTTCAAGATATTTAAAGAGCAATTGAAGTATTTAGATTGCAGTGTACCTGGAGGACATGTTAAAAATTAATTAACATAGTAAAAAACAAAACGAAAGAAAAATCACCAGGGGGTCATAGAGACATAGAATGCCCTCCAGGTACACTGTTTTTGACTTTTTTTATGTTGATTAGTAAAACATAAAACGAAGAGTTTTCAAGATAGTTAATGATAAATTGGGAGTATTTAAACTGCAGTGTACCTGGAAGACATTCCATGTCCCCCGGACCCTCTGCTAGCTTTTCTTTTATTCTTAAAAATTAATAAAAATCCCTCTATTGAAATATAGTAAAAAACAAGATGAAAGAATAATTACCTTGGACATCATAAAACAAATAATGAAGAGTTTTAAAAATGTTCAAGATTCTTCTTTCATTTTGTTTATTTTATTGAAATAAAGTAAAAATACATGATAAAAAGAAAAAAGTAGAAAGTAGAGTATCTTGAGGACGTTCTACGTCTCTCTGGACCTTTTTTTGGGTTGTTGTTTTTTTTTTATTTCATCATAAGGTTTACTGATTTTAATAGTAAAAAATGAGCACCATATTATTAAAAATGAGCAAAGATCTTATGCTGATAATAACAGAATGAAACATAAAAGACAAACAACTAGACAAACTGGGGGACATGGAATGTCCTCCAGATTCTCTGCTTCTCACAGAGAATTTTTTATTTTGTTGATTTTATAACATAAAATAATGAAGTGTTATCAAGATATTTAAAGAACAATTGGAGTATTTAGTGTACCTGGAGGACATTCCATGTCCCCCAGACCTCCTGGAGATTCTTCTTTCATCTTGTTTTTTACTCAATTTTAATATAGAGATTTTTATAAATTTTTAACAATAAAAGAAAGTTCACCAGGGGGTCTGGGGGACATGGAATGTCCTCCAGGTACATTGCAATCTAAATACTTCAATTGCTCTTTAAATATCTTGAGAACACTTCACTAATTTATGTTATACAATCAACAAAATAAAAACGTGAGAAACAGAGTACCTGGAGGACATTCCATGTACCCCAGACCCCTAGTGGTCCTTCTTTTAATGTCTCTATATTGAAATAGATTGAAGAACAAGATGAAAGAAAAATCACCAGGGGGTCTGGGGGACATGGAATGTCCTCCAGGTACGCTGCAATCTAAATACTCGAATTGCTCTTAAAATATCTTGAAGACACTTCAAGTTTATGTTATACAATCAATAAAGTAAATAAGTGAGAGGCAGACTACCTGAAGGACATTCCATATCCTCCAGACCTCCTGGTGGACTTTCTTTTATTGTTAAAAATTAATGAAAAAATCTCTATATTGAAATAGAGTAAAAAAACAAGATGAAAGAAGAATCACCAGGGGGTTAGGGGGACATGGAATATCCTCCAGGTACACTGCAATCTGAACATTCCAATTGCTCTATAAATATCTTGAAAACGCTTCATTAGTTTATGTTATACAATCAACAAAATAAAAACGTGAGAAACAGAGTACCTGGAGGACATTCCAGGTTCCCCAAACCCCGTGGTGGTCCAACATAGAGATCTAAACATCTCTACCTTGGAATAGAATAAAAATAAAAATATTGATTGGTTGAGTTTTCAGCATGTTTAAAGATCAATTGAGAGTATTTAGATTGCAGTAAACCCTCGGAAGGTCTTTTATTGTTAAAAATTAGTTAAAAAAATTCTGTTGGCTGGTAAAAGACTTGGGAATATTTAGATTATGTACCTGGAGGACATGCCATTTACGTATTCCTAATTGATACTTAAAAATCTACTCATGAATAGTTTTTTTTACTCATGTGATTAAAAATCTACAAAGTCTACATACAACTATTTAAACATAAATAATGGAGTACCTGGAGGACATTCCATGTCCCCCAGATCCCCTGGTGGTCCTCCTTTTGTTGCTAGAAATCAATTCACATCCCTTTATTGAAATTGATTAAAAACAAGACAAAAGATGGACCACCAGGGGGTCTGGGGGACGTGGAATGTCCTCCAGGTACATTGCAATCTACGTATTCCTAATTGATACTTAAAAATCTACTCATGTGATTAAAAATCTACAAAATCTACATACAACTATTTAAAAATATGTAGTTAAGTACTTGGAGGGACTAAAAAATAAAAAGTGAGAAGCGGAGTACCTCGAGGAAAAAATCAATAAAAATGTGTCTAATGAAATAGAGTAACAAGTAACACAAAAGAAGAATCAACAGGTGGTCTAAGAGATATGGAATGACCTCCAGGCACTCTCCTTTTCACGTTTTTTCTGCTGATTCATAAAACATAAATTAATGAAGAGTTTTGAAGATATCCAAGACATTAATAATAAAAGAAGGCCCACCAAGGAATCTAGACGATATAGAATATCCTCCAGGTACAGTGCAATCTGAATAATTCTAATTGACTTTAAACATCTTTAGAATATTTTCTACCAATCAACCAAATAAAAAAAAACATAAGAAACAGAGAACTTAAAGGACATGCCATATCCTCCTAATAAAGAGTTTTAAAGATGTATGCATTTAAATTGCAGTGTACCTGGAGGACATTCCATGTTTGCCAGACCCCCTTGGTGGTACTTCTTTTATACTATTTTACTCCTGTTCCTACATTAGATGTTTACAGCTTTGTGTTAACTAATTTTTAACAATAAAAACGACCAACATATTGTTAAAAGCTAAAAAACATTTTATGTTGGAATATAATAAAAAAAAAAAGATAAAATAATGGCTTCCAGGGGATCTGGTAACATGGATTGTCCTCAAAGTATTCTTTTTGTTTTTTTTTCTGTTGATTGGTAAAACATAAACTAATAAAGATTTTTAAAACAGTTAAAAATTAACTGGAGGTATTTAGATTGCAGTGGCCCATCTTATGTCCGGTTTTTAATCAATTTCAACAAAGGGATGTGAATTGATTTCTAGCAATAAAAGGAGGACCATCAGGGCGTCTCTCCACTCCACTATTTATGTTAAAATAGTTGTATGTAGATTTGTATTCACAAAACTACTCATGAGTAGATTTTTAAGTATCAATTAGGAATATGTAGATTGCATTGTACCTGGAGGACATTCCATGTCCCCCAGACCCTCTGGTGGTCCATCTTCTGTCTTGTTTTTAATCAATTTCAATAAAGGGATGTGATTTGATTTCTAGCAACAAAAGGAGGGCCACCAGGGGATCTGGGGGACATGGAATGTCCCCCAGTTACTCCACTATTTATGTTTAAATAGTTGTATGTAGATTTTTGTAGATTTCTCATCACAAAACTACTCATGAGTAGATTTTTAAATATCAATTAGGAATGCTTAGATTGCATTGTACCTGGAGGGCAGTCCATGTCTCCCAGACCCCCTTTATTCACATCCCTTTATTGAAATTGATTAAAAACAAAACCGAAGACGGATCACCAGAGGTTCTGGGGGACATGGAATGTACAGGTACATTGCCATTTACGTATTCCTAATTGATACTTGAAAATTTACTCATGTGATTAAAAATCTACAAAAATCTACATACAACTATTTAAACATATGTAGTGAAGTACCTGGAGGACCTCCCCGGTGGTCCTCCTTTTGTTGCTAGAAATCAGTTCACATCCCTTTGTTGAAATTGATTAAACACCAGACAAAAGATGGGCCACCAGGATGTTGGGGGACATGGAATGTCCTCCAGGTACACTGCAATCTGAATACCTCCAATTAATTTTTAACTGTATTAAAAAATCTTTATTAGTTTGTTTTACCAATCAACAGAAAAAAAAACATGCCAACATAAAATATTTTTTAACTTTTAACAATATGTTGGTCATTTTTATTATTAAAAATTAGTTAACACATATCTGTAAACATCTAATGTAGGAACAGGAGTAAAATAATATAAAAGAAGGACCATCAAGGGGGTCTGGCAAACATGGAATGTCCTCCAGGTACGCAATTTAAATGCATACATCTTTAAAACTCTTCATTAGGAGGATATGGCATGTCCTATATCCTCTAGATTCCTTGGTGGGCCTTCTTATATTATTAATGTCTTGGACATCTTCAAAACTCTTCATTAATTTATGTTTTATGAATCATCAGAAAAAACGTGAAAAAGAGAGTGCCTGGAGGTCATTCCATATCTCTTAGACCACCTAATGATTCTTCTTTTGTCTTTTTTATTGATTTTTATTGATTTTTTCCTCGAGGTACTCCGCTTATCACTTTTTATTTTGTTAGTTGGTAAAACATAAACTGATGTGTATTCAAGATATTTAAAAAGCAATTGGGAGTATTTAGATTGCAATGTACCTGGAGGACATTTATGAAATAAAAAACAACCCAAAAGAAGATGTGGAACCCTACACCTAACACCTATTAGTTTAATCTTTAAAACATAAATGAAAAGTTTCTAAGATGGTCCTTTAATGTTGTTTTCATTGATTTTTAGCGTCCTTAGCATATTTTAGAGAGATTTGGAGAACTGAAGGGTCTGGAGTGCATCTTCTTTTTACATTATTCCAATATAAAGATTTTTACTGATTTTTAGCTATAAAAAAAGAATCACCTTATATTTTTTAGTTAAACTACACAAAGAGAAAAAAATTAATCCACAATTCATTTTCCAGGCTTGTCGAACAGGTCTTCTCCAACACCTAGAACACCTCTTGTTTTATGGAGCGGACATGAATGCAAGAAACGCTTCGGGCAATACACCTCTACACGTATGTGCAGTGAACAGTCAAGAGTCTTGTGCAAGGCAGTTATTGTTCCGGGGGGCTGACCGCCAGGCCTTGAACTATGCCAACCAAACCCCATATCAAGTAGCGGTGAT
>JAUIMW010002902.1:0-10151 GCA_033557785.1 Enochrus cinctus | reverse complement strand
GGACATGGGACGTCCTTCAAGTGTTCCACTGCATACGTACTTCTTCAAGACAATCGAAAACCATGATATCACTAGATAGTCGAGCATCTAGAGAATCTTCCACCTCCCGCAGGTCTCCTGGTGGTTCATTTTTTCTGAAGGACATTCCATATCTCCTAGATTCCCTTATGGTTTCTCTTTTGTATTTAATTCTGTTTCAATTTAAGTGTTAATTGGATAGCTTATTACAATATAATCTTGGAGTAGAACCATCAGTAACTCAATTAACATTCTTCATGTTATACAAAAAAAAGCACACTAAGAAGGGTGAAGGACATGGAATGTACTCCAGATGCTCCACTATCTAGATTCATTTTATTTACAATCAATAATCATAGGTACATAGATAGTGTTGTATGTCTTCTGATTTTAAATAATAAAAGGTAGACCATCACGTAAACTACAATCTTTGTTTTTCCAATTTATATAAAAATCTTCAAAGTACTCTTAAGATATGGAATGTCCTCCAGGTACTCGGTGTTGTAATGTCTTTTTATTGTAAATTAGAAGCACGTAGAATTCATTGCACCTGGAGGATATTCCATGTACCCTAGACCCCCCGTGTCCTTCTCTTATTTCATTTTTATTCTATACAAAGAAAAGGATGTTTATTGGTTTTTAAGCGATAAAAGAAGGACCACCAAGGGGTCTGGGGGACATGGAATGTTCTCCAAGCACATTGCTGTCTACGTACTCCTAATTTATTTGGAAATCTTGATAAAACATTTTATTTATGTAACTTTAACCAGCTACTAAGAAGAACGTAGATTCTGAAGTGCCTGGAGGTCATTCCATGCCCCCCAGACCCCCTGGTGGTCCTTCTTTTACCTTATTTCTACTCTATAGAAACAAAGGGATGATTTATAATTTTTAAACCATAAAAGAAGGACCACCAGGGGGTCTGGGGGACATGGAATGTCCTCCAGGTTCTCCACAATCTACGTTGTTCTTAGTGGTTAGTTAAATTTAGACTAATAAAGATTTTTATCGAAATTTCAAAATAAATTAGGAGTACGTAAACGACAGTGTACCTGGAGGACATTCCATGTTCTCCAGACCCCTTGGTGGTCTTTCTTTCATCGTTTAAAAATCAGTTAACATCCCTTTGTATCTATAGAGTGAAAAATAACATGAAAGGAGGACACCAGGGGGTCTGGGGGACATGGAATGTCTTTCAGGTAACCGTCGTCTACATACTCCTAATTTATTTGAAAATCTCGATAAAACTCTTTTTCTAAGTTTAATTAATCACTTACAAGAACATAGATTGTGGAGTATCTGGAGGACATTCTATGTCCCCCAGACCTCTTGGTGGCACTTCTTTTGTAGTTTAAAAATCAGTAATAATCCCATTATTTTTATAGAGTAAAAATAAGATCAAAGAAGGAGCACCAAGGGGTCCAGGCACTCCACAATCTACGTTCTTCTTAGTGGCTGATTAAACTTAGATAAATAAAGAGTTTTATCGAGATTTCCAAATAAATTAGGAGTACGTAGACGACAGTGTACCTGGAGGACATTCCATGTCCCCTTCTCTAAGAAAATCATGATAACATTAGATAGTCGAGCACCTAGAGAACCTTCCATATCCTGCAGGTCTCCTGGTGGTTCCTCTTTTCCAATTTTTTAGCTTTAGTTCAAATTGCGAATTGCAAATAAAATAAAAACGCAAAAAGAACACGTAGAATGTCCTCCAGCTGCTCCACTATCTTCGTACTTCTTATTAACAATCTTAACAATAACAGATCTATTTACGTTCTTTTTATTATTTTTTATCGCTACTTCAAAGTAGAACTGCTCTTAGTAGCTTAATTAAGGGGTCTAAGGGACCAGACAGCCTGTTGGTTCTTTGTTACAACCATAGATTTGTCTCTTTATACTCCCTGGTGTTTTTTTTTACATTGTATTTAATTCTGTTTCAATTTAAGTGTTATTTGGATTGCTAATTACAATATAATCTTGGAGTAGAACCATCAGTAACTTAATTAACATTCTTCATCGAATTAAATATTATATAAAAAGTACACCAAGAAAAGTGAAGGACATGGAATGTACTCCAGATGGTCCACTATCTAGATTCATTTTATTGACAATCAATAACCATTATAACACTAATTATCTACTTTTTTGTGGTTTAAGATACATGAAATGTTCTCCAGATACACTACTATCTATATTTTCCCAAAAATATCTTGAAAGTACTCTTAAAACTTGGAATGTCCTCCAAGTACACTGACTACATAACTACGTGACTAATTATTAAGAACATAGGTAGCTGAGTACCTAGAGGATATTCCAAGTACTCCAAGGACATTTCATGTCCCCCAGACCCCGGTGGTCCTTCTACGTTCTTTTTAGTGATTAGTTAAAGTTTTAAAGAGTTTTACTGAGATTTTCAAATAAATAAGTAAAGATTTATCATTATACTTGGAGGGCATTCCATGTCTCCCAGACCCTCTGGTGGTCTCTCTTTTATGTAGTATGTAATTAGTTTCCAATATAGATTTGTAGCTTATATTTAACAATAAACTTAGGGCCTCCTAATATGTGAGGAATATGGAATGTCTTCCAGGTACTAAATTGTCTACGTTCTTCTTAATAATTAGTCACGTAGTCATTTGGAAGGGATGTCTATTGATTTTTAAACCGTAAAATAAGGAGCATCAGGGGGTCTGGGGGACATGGAATGTCCTCCAAGTACACTGACAACTTCTTAGTTACTGGTCAAAGTTACACAAATAAAGAGTTCAATCGAGATTTCCAAATAAATTATGAGTACGTAAACGACAGTATGCCTGGAGGACATTCCATGTCCCCCAGCCCCCTGATTGTCCTTCTTTTATTTTATTTGTACTCTATAGAAACAAAGCGATGTTTACTGATTTTTAAATCATAAAATAAGGAGCACCAGGGGGTCTGGGGGACATGGAATGTCCTCCAGGTACTCGATTTCTTACGTTCTCCCAATTGATTAATTTAACCTAGCAGCAGATAGTTTAACAATGTCTTTTTAATGTAAATTAGAAGTACATAGAATCCAGTGCACCTGGAGGACATTCCATGACGCTTGACCTTACTGAACCAGTGATGTTACGATCAATCAGTGTAGCAGTATTTCCAGCAATGCTTCCTCAATAATTTGCACATGTCCAAAAGCATCCAATGTTGCAATATATCGAGAAAAATGTGTGCTGTGCCCCTGCAAATAAAATCTCCCATTCACAAAATTTCATCACCAGACGGAACTACCGAGGAGCCTAAGGGACATGGGACGTCCTCCAAGTGTTCCATTGCATACGTACTTCTTCAAGACAATCAAAAACCATGATAACACTAAATAGTCGAACACCTAGTGAACCTTCCATGTCCTGCAGGTCTCCTGGTTTCTTTTATCTTTTCTGGACGACATTCCATATCTCCCAGATTCCTTAGTGGTTTCTTTTTTTTTACTTTTATTTCTTGATAAAACTGTAATTAATAGTTTTATTAACATTCTTAAATTGCAATAAATAAATACAACGTAAAAAGAACAAATGGAATGTCCTCCAGCTTCTACTTTAGAGTAGAACTGTTATTAGTAACTTAATTTAGGGGTCTGCGGAACCAGACAGTGGGTGTTATCATCACTTTTCATTGTTAATAAAAAGATTGAAGATAGTGGAGCACCTGAAGGACATTTCATGTACATCATGGTGGTCCTTTTCTTACAGCCAGACTTACAGTCTAGAGGACATGGAATATACTCTAGATAAACTGCATATGCATTATCTTATTGAGGTTAAGCTTCAATATGTAGTGATTGATAATATAATTTTTATTGTCAATAAGAAGTAGATAGAAAGTGGGATGCCTGGAAGACATTCTATGTCCCTTTAGACTCCCTGGAGTATTTAATTTTGTTTCAATTTAAGAATGTTGTTTGGATTATTTATTACAGTATAATCTTGAAGTAGAACCCAAAATAACAAAGAAGAACCACTAGGAAGCCTGAAGGACATTTTTAAATTACAATCGAATAAAATATTACTTAAAAAAGAACACTAAGAGGTGTGAGGGACATGGAATGCACTACAGATGCTCCACTATGTAGGTACTTCTTATTAACAAACAATAACCATGAAAACACTAATTATCTACGTTTTATGTTTTTTTAAGTACGTAGATGGTGTTATATGTTATTATATTCCAATATAAGGACGTTGTCTGATTTTAAACAATAAAAGATAGACCACCAGCTTGTTTTAAAACACATGAAATATTCTCCAGATAAACTACTATCAATGTTTTCCTAATTTATTTAAAAATCTTGAAAATACTTATAAGAATGTCCTCCAGGTACACTGATATCTGCGTGAAAATTGAGTGGTCCTACGTTTTTTGTTAATTACATAACTATATAAAACATAAAAGAGAAACTACAAGAAAGTCTGGGGGACATGGAATGTCGTCCAGGTACTCCGTTAGCTACGTATTTCTATTTTGTTTAAAAATCTTAATAGTTATCTTTATTTTCTTAGGCTTACCCCACCATTAAGAAGAACGTAGATTGCGGAGTACCTGTAGGACATTCCATGTCCCCCAGACCCCCTGGTGGCCTTTCTTTTATCTTGATTGTGCTTTACTTAGTAGAACGGTTTCCACTAATTTCTAACAATCAAAAAGGGGCCACCAGGAGGTCTGACCCTCTGGTGTCATTCTTTTGTGTAGTTTTTAACTCTATTCAAACGGAAAGGGATGTTTGCTACTGTTCAATAACAGTTGAGTTATGGAATTAAGTGTTGGGGTATTTTGGTTGTTTATGGGTCAGATTTTGTTATAAAAAGTTAATCCTTATTCTCTTAAGATTAATCTACCACTAAGAATAACGTCGATTGCGGAGTACCTGGAGGATATTCCATTTCACCCAGACCCCCTGGTGGTCCTTATTTTACCGTTTAACAATCAATAAATATCCCTGTATTGAAATAGAGTAAAAACAACCCAAAGAAGGACCACCAGGGGGTCTGGGGGACATGGAATGTCCTCCAGGCACTTGGCAACTTGTGTTCTTCTCATTGATTAATTGAACTTTAGAAAATGAAGGATGTCATTGAAATTAATAAATAAATCAGTAGTACATAGATGGCAGCGTACCTGGAGGACATTCCATGTCCCCCAGACCCCCTGGTGTTCCTTCTTCGCGTTGTTTTTTGCTCTATTCCAATTAAGGGATATTGATTGACTTTCAACAATAAAATAAGGACCACCAGGTGGTCTGGGGGACATGGAATGTCCTCCAGGTACTCGACAATCTACGTTCTTCTTATTGGGTGGTTAAACTTAGATAAATAAAGAATATTTTCTATATTTTCAAATATTATATTCACTGGTGATCTTTCTTTTATAGTTTAAAAATCAGTAAACATCTAATTCTAATTTAGGAATGTTCATTGATTTCCAACAATAATATAAGAAGCTCGAGGGGTCTTGGGACATGGAATGTCCTCCAGGCACAATATCATCTACGACCTCCTAATTTATTTTAAAATATCGACAAAACTCTTTATCTCTTTAACTAGCTACTAAGAAGAACGTAGATTCTGGAGTACCTGGAGGACATTCCATGTCCCCCAGACCCCCTGATGGTCCTTCTTTTATCTTACTTTTATTCTATAGAAACAAAGGGATGTTTACTGATATTTAAACCATAAAATAAGGAGCATCAGTGGGTCTGGGGGACATGGAATGTCCTCCAGGCACATTGCTGTCTACGTACTCCTAATTTATTTGAAAATCTTGATAAAAATCTTTATTTATGTAACTTTAACCAGCTCCTAAGAAGAACATTGATTCTGAAGTGCCTAGAGGACATTCCATGTTCCCCAGACCCCTTGGTGGCATTTCTTATATAGTTTAAAAGTCAGTAAACATCCCTTTGTTTCTATAGAGTAAGAAGGACACCAGGGGCCTGGAGGACATGGAATGTCCTCCAGGTGCACAGCATTCTACAGACTTTTAATTTGTATTGAAAAACCTAATAATAATAAAGCAAATTAAAAACTTGTATGTCCAACAGATACTCTTCTTTTAATTTAAAATTCAGAGAATATTGCTATATTTGAAAAAAGTAAATTATAAAACTTACCACCAGGAGATCTGGGGAACATGAAATGTTTTCCAGGCACTCGGCTTCTTACGTTTTCTTAAATGATTAATTTAACTTGGAAGCAGAAAGTGTTGCAACCTACGTTTTTCTTAGTGGCTGGTTAAACGTATATTGTGGAGTACTTGGAGGACATTCCATGTACCCCAGACACTCTGATGGTTCTTTTTTGCCCTGTTTTTTGCTCTTTTTCAATTGAAGAATGTTTATTGATTTTCAACAATAAAATTGTCTAAAAAGACGAAGAATGTTTACCAGGTATCCTACTATCTATCTACTTCTTATTGACAACCAAAAATGATGTTATCAATCACTATATATTTAAACTTAACCTCGATAAGATAATGCAGAATTCAGTGTATCTGGAGCATATTCCATGTTATTTAGACTGTAAATTCTTGGTTATAACAAAGAACCAACAGAGTGTCTGTCAAAAAAGAACGTCGATAGATCTGTTATTGTTATGTTTGTCAATAAGAAGTACGGAGATAATTTATTTATCCAAGTTTAACTAGCTACTAAAAGGAACGTAAATTGTGGAGTGCCTGGAGGACATTCCATGCTCCAGTAACCGAGGGCTGTTATGCCTCCTTTGACTCCAAGTTAACAGAAATAAAAAACAGTAAAAGCAAACAAAATTTAAATATGAAATATAGAAATTTATTCTCTCTAAAAAATTATATGGACCTAATCAAAGTCACAGCACATTTTAGAAAAAAAAATTTCCCAGTCAGTCAATCAGCGAATCTATAGTCATCAACTTCATCGTCTCTGTCGTCTCTAGCTCTATCCTGGCATCTCTCCTTAATCCTTTCCCTGATGGTTCCCTTTGTAATGATAGGTCTAAACATCCTCCTCCAAACCCTCTGTATATCCACGGACAGCTTCTCCTCGCAGTTGTCATCCAAGTCAGGCTGGAGATACTTCTCAGTGTCTGCACAAAATTTTGACCACAGACTCCTCTTTTGGGGGATCCACAAGCTTCGCAGCTTCAGCTTCGCTCTCAACCATCAACAAAAAAACAGCGCGAAGAAGGAACACCTGAAGAACACGGAATGTCCTCCAGGTACACCGTCGTCTACGTATTCCTAATTTATTTGAAAATTTCTAAAAAACTCTTTATTTTTTTAAGTTCAACCAGCTAAGAAGAACGAAGATTCTGGACTGGTGTTTCTCCTTTGCTCTGTTTCTGTTCTATTCTGATTTAGGAATGTTCATTGATTTTTTTTATTGACAACAATAAAATAAGGAGCACCAGGGGATCTGGAAGACATGGAATGTCCTCCAGGTATAGTGTCGTCTACGTACTCGTAATTTATTTGAAAATCTCGGTACAATTCATTATTTTTTTATTAGCCACTAAGAAGAGGGTAGATTGTGGAGCACCTGGAGGACATTCCATGTTCCCCAGGCCCGCTGTTGCTCCTTATTTTATTGCTGGTAATCAATAAACATCTTTGAATTGAAATAGAGCAAAAAACAGGGCAAAGAAGAACCACCACGGTGTCTGGGGGACATGGAATGTCCTTCAGGCACTCCACAATATTCGTTCTTCTTAGTGGCTAGTTAAACTTAGATAAATAAATTATATATTCGAGATTTTTAAATAAATTATGGGTATGTAGATAGCAGTGCACCTGGAGGAAATTCCATGTCCCCCAGACCCCCTGGTGACCCTTTTTCACGCTGTTTTTGCTTATCCAATTGAGGGATGTTTATTGATTTTCAACAATAAAATAAAGAGCACCAGGGGGTCAGAAGGACATGAATGTCCTCCAGATACTCCAGAATCTACGTTCTTCTTAGTGGCTAGTTAAACTTGGATAAATAAATAGTTTTATCGAGATTTTCAAATAACTTAGGAGTACGTAGACGGCGGTGTACCTGAAGGACATTCCATGTCCTCCAGACCCCCTGGTGGTCCTTCTTTCATAGCTTAAAAATCAGTAAACATATCTTTGTTTCTATAGAGTAAAAATAACATAAAAGAAAGACACCAGGGGGTCTGGGGGACATGGAATGTCCTCCAGGTGCACTGTTTTCTACGTACTTACTAATTTCACATCAATTTTTCAAGTGGTGGATGAGCCCAGCCAGGGCTCCCTGGAACCCAGCGTTGAAGTCTAAAGTAACCTGGTTGTATAGATGCTCCTCCCTAGTGTCTACGTAGAAGTCGTTTTCGTGGGGTCCACTGACCAGAGCTCCATGGAGGATCTGGGGGTTTGGGTCTGGTAATCGCAGCTGCTCAAACCCACAAGGAAGAGGTCTATCAGGGCAAGAGCTGGGAGCAGTGAAAGGCCTCAGGGGGTAGTTGGAACCAAACCCAACAACGTAGCTTCGCCCAGAGGCACCCAACATGTATACACACATATATATATATATATATATATATATATATATATATATATATATATATAAAATTAGAAAGAATAGAATATTTGCAAAGGCATTTACCTCCTCCATAATAATTACGACGACATGAAAGTATGTGTACACTATGAGTAATTATAATGTGTCTCTGAAGTATAGGTAAGGAAATTAGTATGCAAAACCATGATGAATATCTGCAGTCAAGAGGAGAACAATGTGGTTTGGCTTTGATTCGTTCTCCTGCATCCTTTTTTAAAAGAGTGAAAGGTGATATATCAAAATCGACCAGCTACTTAAAAGATTATGTGCTACGAATTTAACGTGTTTGTACTTGTCCGCCGCAGCGAGAAGACCATCGAATCGGTGTCATAATTGAAATCACCTGACGAACGTTTAATTACATACAAGTGCACGACTTTACTCAACTTATTTACTTTATTAAATGGAATGTGCTCCTTAGATTGTGGTGTGCTCCAAAGGTACTCGAAAAGACTCAGTTAACTCCACAATATCATAAAAAAATGTAAGTACCACACAAGTTTTTACTTTAATCAACTTTTTAAGAGTAAATTCGCAAGGTCACATTTACAACTTTGAACCGGTACTACCTACTATTTGTTTACTAATTTCGCTATAAATAAATCTGGTTTCGTTGGTACTACCTTTTAGTAAGTACTACATTGGTACTACCTCTCGTAATTCGGAGGTTTTTCCCAAAATTTAGTATTCCAAACGAGCAATCTAAGTAGGCTCTGTAATAGTTGCGATATTTCTGCGAAGAAGTCGTTTTGTAATTCAAAAGGTGCGAAGGTCTGAATACATTCGTTCCACGATGTGTTAGAGATGCATTTACATGAAAATAAGCGGAAACGCAGGACGTGGGGCGAATATTAGGATCTCCTTTAACCGATAAAGAAGGCGACATACTCACATGCCAAACATGAGCGCGAAACTGGAACGTTTAGACGTTTTTTTATCGACATCCAAAATTGCTGCCTGCTCTTTATTTATGACGTGCGCGTGATTATATAAATTAGGGTTTTCCTTAATTTTTCTAACGGATACAGACATGATTTTATTAGAACAATAAATTTATACAGGACAGCTTAATGATACACTTCCAAACGAGCAATTACTCAGAGAGATATAATTTTAAAACCACAAACAAAACAGAATTTGCTTTGGTGTTTTTCAAGCAAAGTAGACCTGTTAAATATTCAAAAATATAATCTTTAGAGGCTGTTAAAGTGTTTAAAAAACAAGTTTTATTTTAAAGTGGAAGCAGGGAGTCGTCCTGAACAAAAAAGTTATTTTTTGCGATTTTTTACTCTTGATTTTAAGGGTTGCCCCCCCCCCCAAACTGTCGAAACTCAACTTTTTAATTATTCGTCCTAGAAAGTTGGGAGCACCTTAGTTTCAGGGTACTTTTTTCTGAGAAACACAATGGTGTCATCCGATTGATCAATTTATCATTCCATGTCCCCCAGACACCCTGGCGGTTCTTTTTTGTTGTTGTTTTATACTCTGTTTCATTAGAGGGATGTTTATTGACCTTTAACTTTAATAAAAAGAAGAACACCAGGTGCACTGTCTTCTACGT
>JAUIMW010002901.1:0-10151 GCA_033557785.1 Enochrus cinctus | reverse complement strand
AAGATCACATCTTCAGCATAAAACAAATCGTAGAAAAAAGACATGAAAGAAAACTACCCACATACCTAGGATTTGTGAAAATTGGAGAGCAGGAAGTCTATTGGCTAGCTATCGACAGCAAAAAAAAGCAATACATACGTACTCACGAATTCAGTATTATTTCGTGGCAACCATCCAAGACACAGATCTATCAGATCATCTTTGTCAAGAAATAGAAATTGCAGTCAAAACTATATCAGAATGGACTAAGTTTAAAAGGCACTAAGCATTAGAAAATATTCAAAACTTGCAAAGAGTTCTTCAACTTCTATTCTACTAGAATAGATTGTTTGATGAAAATCAGAAATGCAGTATTTCGTGTAGAAACTTTTGTTTTCTATTTAGCAATAATGGGCTCTGTTGTACACACTCCTTCTAACATTAGATAATAAAACAGGTGTGAATTTTATCAATGTGAAGATTTGAAAGAAAGTACCTTGCTTTCAACACAGCGATATCAGCACCCTTTATTTAATGTTCTATCTCTATTTGAGTTCGTTTAAAAATGGACAGACGGTAGTGTAGGATAGTAACTAAAAGATCATAGTGGATGGTGGCAAACTCCCTGAAAACTCAAAAAGAACCAGTGCCATATTGCGTGATGAATTAAGATCTCGAAGAATATCATCAGTAACAGAACTGAGTGCGGTAGCGCAGCTATAGCCTGTACGAAATCCTGACTGAATTACGAACGATATACATTAATTAACTTTTATTTTAATTTTGTGACTGCTCATTATAGAAGCTGTAATTTCAATTATCAGCTAAACCATCGACTCCTGGTAAATATTTATTCAAACACAGAAAACAAAGGAAAGTAATAAAAGCTCATTACGCGACAGACACCTGTATAAATCGAGCACCAATCAATTCCAGCAATGTATTTTTTTATGGCGTGGCATTCTCCTCGTCGAGTGCAGCGTAAACGCATGGAGATCGGCCTGATCAGCCAACAATTTACCAGTAGACTCACGAGTCCATAAAAAAGCCACTAAAAGTAAAGCGTAAACGTCAGAATGAAAGACATGTGTCATATAAATGTGCATTCGAACGAACGATGAGAGTGGCCTGTGCGCGAATCAGGCATTCTGTTGTTCGTAGTAGTAGCCTGACTCTGTTTTGTTTCTATTTCCAATACATAATCTTATATGACCAGTTTCGTTTTATATTTCAAACCGATTGGGTGCCAGTGCATGCATAAAAAACGCAACTCGGTGAAAGTTACGGGCATTTGCCTAAACAATGCTGGACATTTTACCTATAAACTAAGTGAAGAGTGCCCATGGCAGTGCGGTTTTGCGCAATCCCAACTATTTATTTTATCGGTTTTACCGTATCTCTTTTTTCGAAAATAGTTTTAGTGCAATTTAGTGTGACGATAAAAATTTTTTTCAAGTGAAAAAGAAGCCTGTAAATAATTTTTACTGCTACCATAAAATAGACAGCAATATATTAGTTCTTATCTAAGGCAAGTTTTATACATAGTTGTTTAATTTTTGCGCTACATTTGAGTGCTGTGGTACTTTTTGAGGTCGATGGAAGAGCACCGACGGAACATGAACATGTTTTTTTTTTTCGTTGGATCAAGTGCGGGCTTCTCTAAGAGATTCTCAACTGACATGTCAATTATTTTGGAAAGTTAATGATCATTTTAATTGGATTTCAAAAGCTCGAACCGAAGGACTCCAACATAAATCATCCAGCCGGATATCTAATACAAGCCACTAATTGGCTCCGTACAAAGAATCCTTTTCACTGGGCGACCTGTGAGGTAAAAAATTCTAATTATTTATCTGTTGAAGCCAGATCCCAGCGTGGCTCATTTGAATATTGAACAATGACGGTCGGGGCGCGGGAAAGTCGTCAGGAGATGCGCACTCTTCGAGATTTTTGAGGTTATCCACCTACGGACGAAGACATAGTGAACAGTTTGTATAGTTTGGTGTCTTAAAATATACCCGTGGAGTCAAAGTAAAAAAATAACAGCACACAAATCAAA
Organism: Enochrus cinctus; assembly: GCA_033557785.1. Taxonomy (NCBI): domain Eukaryota; kingdom Metazoa; phylum Arthropoda; class Insecta; order Coleoptera; family Hydrophilidae; genus Enochrus; species Enochrus cinctus. The sequence goes on along the minus strand of JAUIMW010002901.1, from coordinate 8,113 downwards.
CCCGTTTTACCTCCCGTCGCAGCAGGCCAGGCATTGGCGGAGCTCACTGGATCCGTAGATTAAAGAAGTTCTTCATCTTCGTCCGATTCGCGACGGCTCAGATATTACCCTCTTCGTTTAGTTCCGACGCCATGTTCACTAACTGACTTGACCATGCTTTGAAATATTTAACCTTACAGTGCTCAAGATGGTTTCTATTCAACAACTTAATAATCCTATTTATTTTTGATCGGTTTTTCAAGCAAATGTTTTTATGTTCTATTTTGTTTTTTTCTTTTGTTATATTTTGTGTGTACGTGTTTTGTTTAATTGTTTTCGATTTTATGGAATATCGATTACGTTTTATGTTGCTTAAGGTTTGCTTTATTTTTTGTTTATTTTTTTATATTTTTATGTCCATAATTGTTTTTAATATTTTTATTTAATTGCATAACGGAAAGCCAATTGAATTATAAACTAATAGCATTTACTTTATTTGAAAATGTCTACATGCTATTATTTCATTGTTTTTGTCGAACGCCCTTAAACTTTATTGTTTTCTGCTAATAACCGGAATAATTTGTTAAATTGATTTTATTAATTATTTTTACACGACAAGCGCCAGTACTTATTATTAACCATGTAGGCAACTCGCTTTCCAGATTTTTATTTTAATTTAGATATAGAAATATTACAATTAACAATAAGCAATATAAATATTAAAAATAATCGTTTACTTTTAACTCATAATTATTAACGTTGTTATTATTATTATTATTATTATTATTTTTGTTATCGTTGACACAAAGAAATAATCTTCTATCCGACGGAGACGCTCTTAATCCACAAGTTGTATCAACTATTCAATTATTCAAACAGATAAAAAATTGTTTTACATAAATTAAATAACCTTTATTTTAACAATTATTTATTGATTGGTAATTAAATTATAAACGTACACGCACAATAATTAAATCGAAACACACTCAGATACCTTTATTAATATTGTTATCTTCTTGCCCATAATTGCTTCATTATTAATTTTAATTAAAATATTTGCATTCTTCTTCTGCCTATCACTCAATTCGAATCATATAAGATTCACTACACATCAATATTTGTTATCGCTTTTATTATAAATATTTAAAAAAAATATATAAATAAAAAAAGTAGCAGAAGACACCAATAGAAAGTCAAAATAGATATGTGCATTGTTTCGTACCACAAAAGACAATCAAATAAGATATGTATGCTCTTTATTTAAAACAAAAGACATTTAAATATACAAACAATTATAATTTAAATTATATTTTTATTCGTTAATTTGCTGCAGTACTGCGTTTAATTTAAATATGTGATAAGTGTATTTTGTAAAGTCAAAGAACGCAAATGGCCGAGTACCCCTTCTTTTATGTTGTACTTAGTTGTTATCTAATTTTGGAATAAAGTGAACGTGGAATGTCCTTCAGGTGCTCCATTTACGTGCTTTCTATTGACGTGAGTGTACTTTACATGGTTAAATAATATCTAAAGCAAATCGTTAATCTTCAACATAAACTAAAACCTCTGCAAAAATTTTCAAAGTCACTGAAGTTATTTAAATTCTTGAATGGGCCATTAAAGGGCAGCTTTAATTTTAGAAAGGGGAAGCTCTAGACGCGTAAAGACAACCAGAACTTGCTCGAGTCAGCGAGCAACGAAAATAAAGGAATACATCCATTTACCAACTCACAACACTTTCCAAAACTACCTACATTGACGTATTGTCAATAGGTTTCACTCAATACAGATAATTCTCTTTTAAGTGTACCTCAATAAAAATAATCAATAAAAATAATTTTTTAGTATAACTCCTAGTATAGCAGCTTATGTTCGCAGCTTAGCTGCTCGCTGACTCGGTCAAGCCCTCGTTAACATAATTATTAATTGGTTTCACTCAATACAAATAATTCTATTTTAAGTGCAGCTCAATGAAATAATTATTTTTTTAGTATAATTCGATTAACATAGATTATTCTTCTTTAAAATGTAGCAGCCTATGCTCGCAGCTTCGCTGCTTGCTGACTCGGGCAAGCTCTCGTTAACATAATTATTATATTAATTCGTTTTAGATTGCAACATTTTAAAAAAGAGTGATCGATGTACATGAAGCTACACTTGTTCTTTTTTAAGTATAGCTCAATGCAAATTATTATTTTTTAGTATCACTCGATATACATAAATTATTCTTCTTTAAAATGTAGCAGCCTATGCTCGCAGCTTCGCTGCTCGCTGACTCGGGCAAGCCCTCGCTAACATATTGTCAATAGATTTCACTCAATATAGATAATCCTCTTTTAAGTATAGATGAATAAAATAATTATTTTTTAGTATAGCTCCATCTAGACAAATTACTCTTCTTTAAAATGATGTACACTGTGAAACCTATTAATTATATGTTAGCGAGCGCTTGCCCGAGTCAGCGAGCAGCGAAGCTGCGAGCACAGACTGCTACATTTTAAAAAAGAGTGATATATGAAGACGAAGATATACTTGCTCTTTTTTAAGTGTAGCTCAATACAAATAATTATTTTTAAGTATAACTCGATATACATAAATTATTCTTCTGTAAAATGTAGCAGCCTATGCTCGCAGCTTCGCTGCTCGCTGACTCGGGGAAGCCCTCGTTAACATAATTATTAATTGGTTTCACTCAATATAGATAATTCTGTTTTAAGTGTAGTTCAGTGAAAATAATTATTTTTTAGTATAACTCGATAAACATAGATTATTCTTCTTTAAAATGAGCTACACTTAAAAGAGTGAAACCCATTAATTATATGTTAGCGAGGGCTTGCTCGAGTCAGCGAGCAACGAAGCTGCGAGCTTAGTTTGCTACATTTTAAAGAAAAGTAATCTATGTATATGGAGTTTACCAACTCACAACATTTTCCAAAACTACCTACAGAAAATGTACTCTGGAGGACCCTCACATAAAAATTGAAAAAAACAATTTACTTCAAAAATACCAACACCGAAAAATCAAAATATAAATACCGCCTTTATTGCAGTAACTTATTATTATTTTATTTATTATAACTAAAATTATAGCTGTCTGTGTTAGATTTTATACCTTTCTATAATTGTAGCTTTTAGACTTGCAGCTTCACTGCTCGCGGACTCGGACAAGCTTTCGCAATTTGATGTATGTATCTGCTTTGCTTGTTATAAATAAGCTTCTTAATATATAACTTAAGAAGTTTTGCTTTCAAGGTTCTAAAAATAATTTTTCTTGGTATAAATAAGTCTCACAACTGAACGTATTATGTACTCTGCTTGATATAAATACGATTCGCTGCTCGCATCTAGAACTATCGATATATGCTTTGCTCGTAATAAATTAGTTTTCTATACACAACTAAATAAGTATATATTAGTGGAAGTATTAATATTTGAATAAAGTAACTTAAAAATAGTCGTGTATGATCGCAGCTTCTTTGTTTGCTGACTCGGGCAAGCTCTCGCAATTGAATGTATTGAAACCTGCATCGTTATTGGTATTGATATCTGCTTTGCTTTGAATAAAGTATCATGAAAATTGTCTTGTGTGCTCGCAGCTTTGGTGGCAAACCAGAGTCATATAAAGTATGTTTGCTTTTATTGCCTTGCCTTGTTTGAATAAATTATCTTAAATATAAGTGTATGCTCGCAACTTTGCTGCTCATAGACTCGAACAAAGTCACGCTGAGTATAAATAAATTTAAAAAAATATAGTTAAGTAAACTATCACAATGAAGGAATTGATATTTGGTTCGGTTGGTATATATATAAGGTTTATGATTCGCTTTGCTTGGTATCAATAAATGTCTCAAAATAGCTGTGCATGCTCGCAACTTCGCTGCTCTCTGTAAGACTGTCAGATACTTATTAACTTATTTATGAGAGTTAAATGAGATTCTAAAAATACAGCGAAGTAAGCTCCCACCAATGAAAATATTAATGTCTGTTTTGCTTGGAATAAAATATATTAAAAATGGTTATGTATGCTCGCAGCAATAAGCTTATTAAAAAATAGCTTAAAAAAACTCTCTGAAAATGTAAATATTTGTCTTAAAAGATAGTTATGCTCTAGCAAAGTTTCTTAAAAATTGTTGTTTGGCTGCAGCTTCACTGCTGAATATCTGCTTCGTGATTTATGCCAAATAAATTTCTTAAAAGAAGTAGGAATAAATAAACATACAGCCGAGTATTCTCGGGCAGGCCCTCGCAATTAGAACTATTTATATCTGCTTCGCTTGCTATACATAAGTTATTTAATATACGTCTAAGAAAGCTCCCAAAATTGAAAGTACTGATATCTGTTTTGCTTCCAATAAAGTATCTTCGCTGCTCACTTGTTACCAATAAGTTTCTTAAAATACAACTTAATAAACATCCACAATCGAAGATATTGATATCTGCTTTATTTAAATATAATAGTGAATGCTCGCAGCTTAGAAGTATTATAAAAACTTCAGCATTCGCTATAGCGAATGTCGGCGAGCAGCGAAGCTGCGAGTGACAAGGGCCAAATTTTAAGAAGAATATATATATTGTTAAAAGTTGACAAACATAAAAAGTGTTTGTCAATCTACACATAATATATTGTTCTTAAAACTTGGCCTTTAACACTCGCAGCTTCGCTGCTCGCCGAGATTTACTAAAGCGAATCCTTAAGTTTTTATAATTCGCCTTCGGGACAACAAAACATACAATGTAGTGCAGCTCTTGCTCAAAAAATGTGGGTCTATTTTGGCAAATAAAACATATTTGAATAAGATGTGTGCATTGTTTAGAAAAGCAAAACCTACTAGAAAAAGAAACATATATTTTTTCAACAAACAAAACACGTTACAGTAAGAAGTGTGCATTGTTTTGACAATCAAAACACCCTATTGTCCTGAAGTATGTTAAACCTTCTTTAGTCATGAGTCGCTTCTGAAAGGTTGGGCTACCATGCACAAACTTGGCTCTTATTATAAAGCATAAAATATAGAGTAAATACTTACTTTGTTTTGAAAACTAAAGAGCATTAGAGTTACATATGTGCGTTATTAAGCAAACAAAACATATTACAGTAGGAAATGTGCATTGTATATATATAAACACACTGTTGTCACGAAGGGCGATACGTTAATACTGAAGAGAATCACGGCGAGCAGCGAAGCTGCGAATGTTAAGGGCCAAATTTTAAGAAGGATATATAATGTTATAGGTTGACAAACATAAAAACTATTTGTTCTTTTATCTATAACATTATATATTCTTCTTAAAATTTGGCCCTTGACACTTGATCCTTTAGTTTTAATATATCGCCCTTCGGAACAACAGTGTATTTTGAATGCCAAAACAATTTTTTGTTTGTTAAAAAAATATATGCTTTTTATTCTAGTATGTTTTGGTTTTTTTAAACAATGCACACATCTTATTCAAATATGTTTTATTTGCCAAAATAGACACATATTTTTTGAGCAGGAGTTCAAATCAAAACACATTGTTGTGTATCACCCTTCGGACCAACATTGTGTTTTGATTGCCAAAACAATGTACATTTCTTACTTTAATGTTTTTTTTTTTTTTTTGTTAAAATAATGTACGTATCTTATTTTAAACTCTACCCGTTTTAAGAAGGGCTTTTATGATGCACAAAAGTACTTAAAAAGTACTAGTACATGAGTCTTGGCAAAAAAATTCAATCTCTGACTGTGTTGTATATAATTTGTTGGTGTGTTATTTTTTGAGTATAATTGATATAAGTGCAAATAAAAATTATATAAAAACCAACAACAGCACTTTTAAAAGAGATGACAATCAAATACTCTAATGCACTTAAGTTTTCAAAACAAAGCAAGTATCTTACTCTATAATTTATCCGTTATAAGAAGGGCCAAGTTTGCACATGGTAGCCCAACCTTTCTAAGCGATTCACGACTGAAGAAGTCTTAACATACTTTGAGGTGTATAATGCGAATCAAATGAATCTAGTGCGCTACGCCCGATTATTTTTAGGAATTGTTACAGTAATAATAATTTTAATGAACTGTCATTTATTTTTTTAAATTAATAATAATAAACAATTTACATAAATGTTAATATTTCAACAAAAAAATATTGTGAATAATTTGGTCAAGTTGCCACATTTTATCTTTTATAACATGTTCACCTTTGTTCAAAAGTCTTTGATCGTCAACTCTTTTTAAAGTGCTATTGTTGGTTTTCATATAATTTCAACAAGATTTCCATTCTTGTAATAAATTATACTCAGATACTAACACGCCAACAAATTATAGACAACACGCTCAGAAATTGAAAGAAAATGTTTTGCCAAGACTCTTGTACTGGCACTATTTAAGTACTTTATTGCGGTGACCATCATCCTTAACTTTCGAGCCCTCGTTAACATAATTATAAATTGATTTCACTCAATACAGATAATTCTGTTTTAAGTGTAGTACAATAAAATAATTATTTTTCAGTATAACTCGATAAACATAGATTATTCTTCTTTAAGATGATGTAGCAATTTATAGTTGCAGCTTCGCTGTTAGCTGACAAGCAAACCCTCGCTTACATATTTTCAATATAAAAAACACTAAATACAGGGAATTTTCTTTTAAGTGTAGCACAATAAAATAATTATTCTTTAGTATAACTCGATATTCATAGATTATTCTTCTTTAAAATGCAGCAGCCTATACAGAGTGATTACCTTCGAATGAGATGAACTTCGCCCACGCGTATTGCTCTCAAAATAAACGAATAGAGCTCATATTGTATAGGTTAAATATTAAAAATAAAAAAAAATAAAATTAACAAATAAGATACCAAAAACCTATCGAGAACCTCTGAGTATAACTCGTAGTACACAAGCATATTAAATTTCGCAACTCTCTTTACTATAAAGTAAACATTTATTTTATAATGGTTGAAACGGGTGGCTTAAGGCATTCGGCGCATGAAAAGTGCGTGTAATAGAATGAAATGAAGCAATAATTTCTAGTGACCTTTACAAAATAATTCAATGGGGGGAGGTAGCGACCGTTTCTAGAGTTAAAAACAGCTGGTGGTCATCCGCAAGTGTACTCTTTTTTTAGAAGCGTCATCATAGTAAACGGCACAGATAATAATGTTTAATATTTTTTCTGGTCATATTGTTGACGTGGGACTATCACATTGTTATTGTTTTTTTGTCAGTATTGAATAAAATCAGAGGGTACATAGATTACTCTTCTTTAAAATGAGCTAAATTTAAAGGAGTGAAACCTTTTAATAATATGTTAGCGAGGGTCTGCCCGAGTCAGTGAGCAGCGAAGCTGCCAGCATAGATTGCTACATCTTAAAAAAGAGTGATCTATGTACATGAAGCTATACTAACAATAAGCGAGGGCTTACCCTAGTCAGGGAGCAGTGAAGTTTCAAACAGGTAGAATACATTTTTATAAATGATAACCTTTAAACTACAGTTATAGAAAGGTATGCTGCGACAATAAGGCAAAACATACATTTACTGCGACAAATATCACAACAAAATAATCTTGTAATAGATATTGTTCTTACTAATTTTAGATAATGTTTTACTTGCTAAATTTTAAAATAATTTCTTATTGTGATAAAATTTTATATTTAATATAAGGTATTATATTCTGAAAAAATTCTGAAAAAATGTGATATTCATATTTATTCATTATTACTGTTTATTTATATCATAATGTCATAAAAGGGGTTAAAAATAGCTTAAATTTCTTAAAATAGAGCGAAGCTGATCGCTGACTCGGGGAGGCCCTCGCAATTCAATTTATTTATATCTGCTTCGCTTGTTATAAATAAGTTTTCTAAAACACAACTTAGTAAGCATTTACAACTGAAAGTATTAATATCTGTTTTTCACGATTGTGAGGTACTTATTTGCATATTAAGTGAAGTTAAAATGTGTTAAAATAAAGGTTAGTAAGCTCCTACAAATGAAGGTATTGAAGTCTGTTTTGCTTGGCATAAAATATTTTAAAAATATTTCTGCATGCTCGCAGCTTCACTGTATACATCTGCTTTTCCTGATATAAATATTTGTCTTAAAAGATAGTATGTTCTCGCAATTGGCTATTGTTTTATATTTCGC
>JAUIMW010002900.1:0-10152 GCA_033557785.1 Enochrus cinctus | reverse complement strand
TAAATAAAACTCTTTCAGTTTTCAAGTAATTAAATGCAAGTGGCTTGTGACCTATCACTTAGTGGAAAATAAGAGTTAGAATGCATTAAAAAAAATATGGAATAATGGCAGAAGTGAGAGGAAACACTTCAAAAATTGTGTAACAACTTAGAATGTCTGCTATATTTAGTGAATATCTATGTATCTCTAACTTAACACAATTACACATACAAATTAAACAAATTTGAAAATAATAATCTTATTCTCATAACCGAATGGTGATAGAAAGTTGCAGCAACATACTTACGTAGTGAGTGAGAGTCACCGCACAAGTGCAAAGGATTTAAATGTAAAGAGAAGCATACTTTCATCTATTACTTGATAATATATTATAAGGGCTAGAGGTGGTTCTATGACAAAACCATGAATTCACAATAATACCATAACAAGGACTTTTTTAATAATAGTATCAGGCAAAGTTACATTATTAAGATATATAAATTTTATCTATCCTTTCCTCTGCCAATGGGTATATATTATGATGACACTTCTCTGGCCATAAGTGGCTTATACAAACAGGAGCTGAGCCTTAACATTGAGTTATCTCTAAGACGTCTGGATGAATGGTTTTGGTACAATTTGATTGACACTAAATGGGAGCAAAATTAACATCATAAAATACTTGAAGAGGTACGAGACTGGTCCTTTAGATGTGTTGCTTAACGGCAGCAAGCTTGAGTGCAGGGTCTCCGCAGAGTTACTAGGAATGGTTTTGGGCGAAAGATTGGATTGTTGCTCTCATGTGAAGAGACTGCAGATAAGTTATATTTTTTATTGATCAGATTATAATTATTATACTATTAGTAAAAAAATATTTTACGTTCTTCAAAACATTTCTTTGCCGAAGACTGCAGAGATTTCCTTACTGATCTCCTTACCATCTAGAACAATTCCATGCCATTCATCATTATCAAAATTATTGTTACAGTATGACATGTTAAATTAGTACAAAGCAGTTTGTATCCTCAATTTTCACAAAATAGGTATTTAAATCACCCACCTGCATACAAATCGCATCAGATAGATGTTTTTTCTTTGATTTGAATTTATCATTTGAATCTATCAAGATTAAGATGGAATCATTACAACTAATAGATTCAGTTAGATCCTCAAGGCATTCAATGACCTGATGGGCTCCTGGTTTATAGAAGACCATTATTTCTCGATGATTTCTTAAGAATTTTTATGCGTCCTTTTCTGTGATCATCTGCTAGTACCAAAATACAATGTTCTATTCTTAGAATATGGCTGCTTGCATTTTTTTAGTTTGAAAGGTTTGGCTTCTTAATTTCTGCATGTCTCTAAGAGAGTCTTAGAGCAAGCTGCTCTCCTATTAGAGAAGTTCTTATTTACATGATGATGAAAAATTTAAAATTCAACTCGAAATAGCGATTTAATTTTTACATGTACGAGCAAATAGGCTTATTTTATAGCAATACAACTTGCTTTGTACTCACATAATGTAAAATATAGTCCACAATCTTGTACTTCATTGTTTTCTATGTAATAACAATTTTTTGTATTGCTTATAAAAAAAATACAACAAGATAAACCATATAGCTACATACACACTAATTTAAAAGCATCAATGCAAGGATATATAGAACCAATGAGTATATGAGAATTTCATTAGAAAATGAAAGGTGTAGTGCTCTTGTTGGTAGCAGCTTGTACATTACCCGACATCCAGGTTATTATAAAATAGTTTTACATAGAAAGAAGAAATCTTTTTTTTAAAGTTCGAATCTAGAAGGTTTATAACAAAATGCAATTTGCAATAAAATGTCAAATTTTTATAAAAATTTAAAAATGGAATAAAAGTTATTTAAATTTCTTATTATTCATATTTTCATATAATTATGCAAACCATGGTAAGCATTTCTTCAAATTATAGGATTAAAGCAAAAATCTTGAAACATTTGTAAATGTTTAATAAGAAAAATCAAACAAAGCAAATCAAATAATATTTTAATCTTTTAGGAAATCAAGTAAATCATTCTTTTTGTTAGTTTTATTCAATGATGTTTTCCACTCTTCCTTATTCCGTTTGTATAACGGATAATTTATTTTAGAAGAAATAATTTTTCCAAACTCAGAATTCATCCAGAGCGAATCCTTATAACTCAATTCATTAATTATATTTAATTTGAATTTCAGGTTTGCTGCACCCCAAATGGCTTCAAAACTTCTTGATCCATACTTGCAATTCAAAAGATCTTGGTAAGTACCTTGCAATTTTCTCACCAATTTTTCTCTGCTCTTCTCTCCTACAAACGTGCTTTTAACATAGGAATCAACAATGTGACTACCCATACTATTTGAAAACAGATTTTTCAAATCGTTTGCTTCCATACTCAATAGACCATTTACTATTTTTATAGGTTTATTAAATTCTAGAATTAATTGTAATATGAGCGTTCCGTGAAGGTTTAGTTTTTCCTTTTGAAGATTCTCATTAGTAATTTTTTGACTTTCTTCGAAAGTTTTAAATCGTGACAAACATACTACAAAAGCATTCTGCCTTTCTTCAGTTTCTGCACAATTTAAGGCTCCCATAAGATTCTAAAAAAAAAACAAAGCTAACTTTTAGATTATGATTCAAAAACAAAGTTTAAAATATATACCTGTACAAAAGCACCTTGTTTTGTAGACAAACGCTTACATGTTTGGCATAATGATAATATAACTCCTGTGTGACCAGCATCAATGATTTCTTTGAAATGTTCATCTAACTCATCAAACATACTTTCAAACTAAAAAATATAAACATAATTGAATTTGAAAAAGTATAATTTTATTTTTTGATTTACCTCTGTTTTGTTTTGCACATTGTTCAACAATTTTTGTACAGCAAAATTTGTAGCTCGAGTTGTTGATAATTTAACCATTTTCGAAGAAAAACCCATAGCGTATATTTGGCTGAACATTTTGGGCTTTGCCACCTGCAAAGCTGTTTCCAATAACATCATACTGGAATTGGACATAAATACATCAGGCAAAGTATTATTTTCCATAGCTTCTTTTTTGCAATTTGGAAAGAAACTCTCTTCCAAAAGTTTTTTTAAGTAACTTTTTAAAAGGGGCTTGTTAATTTTTCGGAGCGCTTTTAAAATAACTTGCAAAAACCCTGATGTAATATCAGAATATGGCAAATCCTTGAATTGCGGCCAAGTTATTAACCTTTGTGCATAATCATTAACTACTTCTTTATATTTATCTGGTACGTCTGTTGTAATTTCTTCTTTAACAACATGCAACTTTTGCTTATTATTTGATTCATCTGGTGGAAGCTGAATTAAATTTTGCACAACTTTGCGCATCACTTGATTTCCATATGTATCTTGAATATAATCTTCCAAGTTGTTCAATAAAAATTTACTAACTTTTAAGGTAAAGTCCTTATACTTAACTTTTAATGTTTCGTCTAAATCATCATTAAGTGATTTTTTGCATGACTGACTCAAAAGGGCTTCTAAAACGTGAGTAGCAAACCTGTCGCTGCACAACGGTCGTAAATCGTCTCCAAATGCTTTTATATACCTTTGTAAGACATCATCGTTTGCAAAAGGCAAAAGTGTCTCTATAACTCTACAGCCTACTTGGTTACAGCTGCAATTTATTTCTTGCTGGTCTGTTTGCTCAAACACATTGTTTACAAAATCAACTGAAAAAATAATTTGGTTTTTAAGATTTGATTCAACCGACATGCGAATGTGTAAATTTTTGTGAAAAATAACAATACTTACGTTTTTCTTCATCAGTTTCGAATCCTTCTTTATATGCTTCCATAATTTTAACAAAATACTGATATGTATCAGCATCGAGTCTACTGCCCCTACCATAGTAGCCTTTCTTGGCATACTTTCTAGCATTTTGCAGGAAAGTCTTTTTTCTTTTTCGTTTATTTTGGTGTGGTTTTACTTCTACGTCAGTCATATTCAAACAATTCTTAAAATTAATTTTAACAAGTGTAAAACACAAGACACGTGTTTTTAGGTTAAGTTGTCAAACTAACTGTCAATATGGTTGTCTCTGGTTAATAATATAACCTTATTTAGCAGGTAAAATAGATTTCTATTTATATTTTAAAGTATATTTCGAAATAATGTATAGATGGCACTAAATAAGGAAAATTTACTTGTGATTCAAATTTGAAACCATTCAACATATAAATAATATTCTATTTTGAGTAAGTAATTAAGGTCTAGGATACAATTAAATTACATAAAGATCGTCAACATCTATAAATATTGTAGACGACCGTCTATTTTTCAAATTGAATATTTGCGAAAAAATTTAGCGTATTTTTAAGCCAGTTAAATAAATGTTATCGCAGAATTCGGTATAAGTATTATCAACTGAAGAGATGTTACTTAGTAAGTCTAAAAATATATTTTTCTCTTAGCAAGATAACGTTTTTCAGTGCGTATTCGTACACGAGATATCCACTTAAGATGTGTTGATAACGAACATGATATTCGCATAAATTATTTATTTTGATAAATTTATCTTAAGTGTATATTACTCAATGGAAAATTCCATTTCCGACTATCCTTATCAAAATGACTGTTTTATTTTGTAAAAATTAGTTTAAATCATTTTTTAATTATACGGTAAAATATATGGTCTTTTTATTTTTTAATGACACTACTGCCGTGTGATTTAAAAACAAGCTTTTGCAAACCCCAAAGATATACATTATTCTTTTGGTTTTGTGTTGCGTCTTGATTTAGTGGTCGTTAACACTAACTTAAATAATTTGGAGATATGTATGTGCACATGTTGTGTGGGTAGAGACACGCATATGGGGTATAGGTTTCTTGTTAATGCAAAAGAGCGGTCCAGATAAATCTTTCAGTTGGAAGTAGTACTCGTAACTGGTTTTGGTAACGCCAAATGTATTCTATCCGTGGCGAGAGAAGCTCTTATTTATTGGAATTAAACAGAATTCGCTTTCAGCGTGAATAATGTCCTTGCATGAATTTCAATATTATAGGTAGAGAATGAAAAGTTTCTCTTTTTGACCTTAACCGTCCGTTTACCTTAAGTTTTATCATTGATCTATACAGAGCAAATATAGGAAGTAAATGAATTGTAGTTCATAATGTTGTTCTTCCTTGATATTGAGTATTCAATTAGGAAACTTGGATGTGGAGGCTGTTTTTGGGAACTACAAGTTCATATATGTTTTTCATTATGTGTTGTATCTTCAAAATTTCTATATGCTTTTTTGATTAAGGTCTGCTTAGAACAATCCAGTTTTATTCACAGACTATTCGTTGTGGCAATTTTCAAGTCACGATTTCTAGCTGATAAAAAACACGTGTGAAACTACTAAGATGAATTAAACTTTAAAACTGGTTAGACGAATATATATTTTTTAAATTTTACGATGGTTTGTTCTAAGATACTGATCAAAGACCTTAAAGAGCTTCAAGATATTTGATGCTGATTTTTTACGGTGGGAAATTCCCATGTGTCGCTTAGCTTCAATTATAAATTTAGAGTTTATAACTTACTGGCTGGATATCTACAAATAGAAAATATGTATGTTGGATAAGCGGCAAATTTGTATATTGGGTGAATTTTTACTATGAGATATTTCTTGTTTAGTTTAGGTAACGTTCTGAAAATCATATAAAACTATAAATACTTCTGAAAATACAGCATCTGCATAAGAAGTAAGAGGAATTGGTGTAAGATCCACAAAGTTAATTTATTCACGAGGTACTTTTTCAAAATTAAATTAAATTGAATTACCTGGTTATGGCCACATTGAAATAATCGATGAGAGGTTGAGTAGAAAAGACAAACGCATTTTTGTTATATCTTAGATAGTGTTAATTTATTATAAGATTTTGTAAGGGTGTGCAAGTAATCAAACAATAATTGTTAAACATCAGCGATAAATAAAGTCTATACAATAATGTAACACTTTTTACAGAACATTTTATATTATTTTAGCACTTACATATTTTAATTTTGCTTTATTCAAATAATGTAACCTGACAAGTAATCAACATACTTTTGAAATAATAATAAAAATAAAAGATGATTTAAAATATAGAAAATATTAGTACCAAAAATACTTGATTGGAAGGATTAATAATATAATACGCCTATTTTTATTTAAATAACATTAAGGTATACTGAAACAAAAAAAAATGTCGTTCTTTTCTGTTCGAAGCAAAATAGAAATTTTAGTCTTATCAAATGGTTACCGTTTTCGTTCGTAAATCAATTTAAAAACCAGTTAACTATATTTAGAATTTGTTTGACCGTATACGTTTGTATGTGTATTAGTATTGTTATACATCAAATTGGAACACTCAAGAACGATAAACTTAAGTATTCATTGGATTTTTAGTTTTTATCATTATTTTCTTACCTGTAATCTACGTTTTTTTTTAATTAATTATACAAAAAAAGTAATTTTGTATATTCTATATACGTAGGAGAAATCACAGATTTTTTGTTAAATGGTCCTAATGTAAAATGTATAGATAATAAATAATATTGTTAGTCAGCGGTCTTGTGAACTAGAAGGTTAAGTTCTTTTCTAATTGGTATGGTGCTAATTGGTGGTGTTTTCTTTTTCACGAACCAACATTTTAAAACTAGTTTTAGAGCCATCTAATTATCTTAAAACCGCGTACACTGAATAATAATAAAAATGATTTTTTATTAAAAAACCACAAAAAAAATTAAGTGAGTTGTTGATTACTGACGAGAATACACAAATTTACATTGGATTCTACAAGTAAAAATAATATAATAAAAGAAAGCTAAATTTTTCTAAAAATAGAAAAAAACAAGTAATCAATTGTATCACCGGTTAACCGACTCATGATAAATAAATTTTAATTTGAAAAATTTGATAGTTTTTGGACACACTTTCCTACGTGAATATTTTGAAAATGTTATGATACCTCCCCCGCAATAACTTCTCCAGAACATAAATGCTTAATCATAACATTTAAATTTTTATTCCAGCTAGATTGTGCTCCAGAACTAGAATATATCCGGAAAAAAATATTTATTTTTTTGTGCGATTTGTGTAATTAGCAGTTACATGTATCCGTAACAGCTCTTGATTTTGATAGCATAATTAATCTTAATTGCTACTTCACAAAATTGAAGTGGACCACATCCTTCATCATATACATTCACTGCTTAGACACTTATTTAAATCATCGATTCGAATAAAGAATGTAAAGATTCGCTCAAAATAAAAGAACGTGTCTAAAGGAGTATACTTTTTAGAAACCAGATATTGATTCCACCGATGGTGAATCCATCTATGTGAGGATGCTGCATAGACTAACGAAGATAAAATTATAATTTGGAAAATATTTGCCGCAAGTAAATTCAAAAAATCGCAAAGAAAATTTTAGTGTTCCTATAAGAGAATCAACGCAGAATAGTTAATTGCCATTTGAATTATTTTTAGTTTTTAATGTACCATGGTCTAGGAAGCCTTTTGAGGTTACATTAACTTCCGTTTATTGTCTATAAGGGAAGTCCCATACTACCATCACCTGCGTCATCGCTGTTGCTATCTATAGATAAATATATTAGTTTCCTCAATAATTGGAAGAAATAAAAAACAGTAATGTCTATAATACCTTTTAGATAAAAGCACTTTTAGTGTGGTATTCATTCCCATAGATAAAGAATTTTATGTTAATGATAAAAATGATGAATGTACATTTTTTATAGCTTAAACATACCGACAGCACGTTGTGGAAGTGCGCACGCATTCCGCTATGTTCCGGCTAAAAACCGGCATGCAGGTTCGCCTCGTCTATCATGAGCGCTCAGTAGGCGTTGGAAAACCACTGAATCAACATTGCATCAGAACTATTCAAGCCTTAAAAATACCGGTAACTGAAAAATCAATCAAAAACGGCTTGTCAATCTTAAATACTCTTACATAAACATTCTGCTAGTAGACACGCACCTTAACTGACCGAATATTTTAGTGGAAATTCTTTCTTTGACAGGTTGCATCGATTTTCACAGTAGTGAGTGTTCTCACGTTGTTGACTGTTGTGCAATAAGAGCACTTGTGAATAGTTATTAAAAAAATTTCTTTGTTTTTATGGATAATACGGTAAGTACATAACCTAATTTAATAATTCATTTGGCATGACATCGATTTATTTTTGGCAGCCACTGCATGCCTTTTCTGTGGAGCAATATTATGAATATTTATGCAACTACTGTTTATTGGAGTAGGATCTAATTTAACCGTAGATAAAAATTACTACATCTATCATATTTAGACGAAAATATTGTACGACTTAATTCTGTTTTTTTTTTCTTGATTTGACTTCTTTTTAACGTATTACAATTATGAACGAGGTACCCAAGAATAACCGCTGAATTAATCCTAGATTAATTCAATAATGTCAAATTAATATTGTATCATGTTTATTTCAACATGACATTTATCAAAGGTTGACCTTTTGCTCTTAAAAAAGTAATATTTTATTGTAAGGAAATTAATTTGATCCTAAGGGGTCTTTTATCAAAATATAAATAAAATTCTACGGCGTGTAAAAACCGGACATAGATAATTTTATTTTTTTCCACATTCTATTTACAGATATCATAAACTTTACCAACGTAAATATCAATAAATAATTTTCATGCAAATTACCTCAAATTTATTTATTATATGCAATAATGTAATTTATGACAGAGGTTAAACATTTAATACTTTGAATTATTGACAATTATACACACTTATCATCAAAACTAAATAAAATAGAGTTGGTGTTAAATTCTTCTTCTTTCATTAGGGCATTAGAAAAAAAACTCCTTCGTGCCCCGTTTTAACGTAAACGTACTTAAATTCAGAAGGAATTTTGTTGTGGTAATATAAAAGGCAAGAGTAAAAGACAATGATCTAACAAACTATGAAGTAGAATACGATTGAAGCGTCGGAAAATCAAGAGCGTAGACCATCCAGTGAAAGTAATGACTACCCTTTTCTTATGCCGTTGTACGCAAAGAAAGTTTACAGAAAAGATAAGTTGGAAATTTCATTTTAAAAATATTATTAGGCAGGTGACATCGAAATAGTTAAAACAAGTGAGTCACACGCAGAAATAAGAAAGAAGACTTATCTTTAAACTATTTTCGGATTAGTACCAATAAGTCGCTCTACTCCGCAAACTATTTAGTTTTAAACGAATAATACACAAACAAGCAATCTATGATTAATCGTGTTAAACGCCTTACAATTAAGACAAATAATGCTGTTGCATAACTATATCCACATCTAAACCAGATAAATATCCTTAACCATACATATAAATATAATATACTGTGATCTACATTAATATAGAAAAATTTGTATTTGTAAATTAAAACCAGGTTTTAATCTTTACCACAAACCAAGTGAAAATTATTTTGTATACTAATTAGGGTGAGATATCACCCTCACGTAGATTTTAGATTTTTTAGGTCTGCCCCGACCGCCTCTCGACTCCGATATTATTTTTCTTCATAATAAAAACAGTGGGGGTTATGCCCACATACCCTCTTGGGCTTCGATTCAAATTCAGACTCTCTTGGATCCAGTGTCATTGTTTTATATCTAAGTTTTATATTTCACATAAATAAAACTGGCGAGAAACAGTTGCCATGGGAACACATATGACAACAGAACACACAATATTTTTATGACCATCTGGACACTTAAGCATTATTTTCTAAATAGATATATGGTGATATTCTTTAATTTGGTATATTTTCTAATTATCGTAATTTTTGTAATTAAAACTTTTTTGGTTCTTCAAATATTAGAACAATTCAAGTCAATTAAAGTTTAAGAGCTGGCCACAACAATTGATGTAATTACTGGCTCATTTATTCTTTATAATGAGAAGCGATTGTAATTAATAAACGCGATTTCTTTAACCATATAATCATTTAAAATTTCTAAAAATAACTGCTAATTAAAATATTAAAATGCATTAATTGGTCTTGGTCTTGGATAACTTAGCGATACAATTTGGATATTAGACCTTTAATAGTCCCGATAGTATTTAGGTATTTATTGGAGACTACATAAATATAGAAATACGTATCTTCTGAATGCTGCTA
>JAUIMW010002899.1:0-10156 GCA_033557785.1 Enochrus cinctus | reverse complement strand
ATCCCTCGCAGTTCCATTTTTTATTATCTATTTCGTAATTCAATTTAATTATATCTGCTTTCCTTTGCATAATGAAGAGTGTTAAAATATATTTGCGTATGCTCGCAGCTTCGCTGCTCGCTGACTCGGGCAAGCCCTCGCAGTTCAATTTATCATTACTGCTTGGTGTAAATAAGTGCGTTAAAATATAGTTGCGTATGCTCGCTGACTCGGCAAGCCATCGCAATTCGATTTATTATTATCTTATTATCTACTTCGTAATTCAATTTATTTATTGTGTTGAAATATAGCTGCGTAAGCTCTCAGCTTCGCGGACTCGGATAAGTCCTCGCGGTTGAATTTATTATAATCTACTTCTACTTATACAATTCAATTAACTGTGTATGCCCGCAGTTTCACTGCTCGCAGACTCGAAAGCTTCCGCTTCTGCTTCGTTTGCTGTAATCAAGTCGGTTCAATTTATTGTTACTGCTCCACTTGCAATAAGTAAGTGTGCCAAAAATACATACAGAAATACACTGCTCGCTGATTCGGGTAGTATTTGTAAAAAAGTTGCATGAAAAAAACAACAAGTTGAAACTAAGACAGTGGAAATTGTAGTTCTCTTCTAAAAACGAATAAAACAAGTGTTTATTGAATAAATATATGAAGTAGGTAATAATAAATGGAATTACGAAGGCTTGCCCGAGTCAGCGAGCAGTGGAACTGGAGGCCTTGCGCAGCTTTATTTAAATACATTTATTTACATTAAGCGAAGAAGTAATAATAAATTGAACTACGAGGGCTTGCCCGAGTCAGCGAAGCTCCGAACACACGCAGCTATATTTTAACACAATTATATAAAGCGAGCAGTGAAGCTGCGAGCATACGCAGCTATATTTTAATACATTTACTTACATCAAGCGAAGTAGCAATTATAAATTGAACAGCTTCGAGCATATGAGGCTATATTTTAACACACTTATTTTTATCAAGCCCTCGCAGTTCTCTTTATTATTTCTAAAAAGGATATAATTGACTTCAATTAAATTGGGTCCTCCAGGTGCACTTCTTCTACGTATTTCTAATTTACCTAAAATTGTTGATGGTACTCTTACCTAAGTTAAACCAACGAATACGAAAAACGTAGTTTGCCGAGTACCTGGGGGACATGGAATGACCCCCTGGTGGTCTTCTTTTTATTGTTGAAAATCATTTAACATTTCTTTATTGCAACAGGGTAAGAAAACTAACTAAAAAAAAAGAAAATCAAAGATAATTCAGATCAGATAATTGAAAGCTTAGGAATTAAATAAGTGCATGCAAATATAGCTTCGAATGCTCGCAGCGTCGCTTCTCTCTGGCTTGGACAAACCCTCACAGCGCAAGCGGTGAGGTAGACGTTTAAATTAATGGCTTTGTATAGCTTCGTTTGGGACAAACAACTGTTTTAAACGTCTCCCTATACTGCGCACGCTTGCAGCTTCAACGTCCACTCGAGCAAGCCCTCGCAATACGCGATTCTATTGTTAAAATTTTCTTAAAATGTTCTCAGTAGAAATAAGTGTCGTAAATTATAGCTGCGTATGCACGCAGCTTCGCTGAGCGCTGACTCGGACAACTCAGACTTACCCAAGACTTATACCAAGCAAAGCAATTATCATTAAATTTAATTTCTCTGCGAAACAGTAATGTTAAATTGTACAGCGAGGGCTTGTCCGAGCAATATTATAACCCATAAAATATGCATTGTTGCCAGCTCATTCCCAGAATTTCTTCTTCTTTCATATAACCTGCAAATACTACAGATAAAAAGCAACAGAATGACAGGGTGCAAGCGAACGCACGGTTAAAACGTCAATAACATGAAGTGTTTGCAGTCGGGCAATTGTAAAAGTAATTAAACCATCATTTTTATCTCTACAAAAAGAATACACTATATAAATAAACTGAAGTAGACAATAATAAATTCAACTTCAAGGGCTTGTCTGAGTCAGAAAAACCGCATCTATATTTTAACACACATAATTATTCAAATCAAAGCAGATGTAAATAAATAAAATTGCGACGTAAATTGGGACTGCGAGGGCTTGTCCGAGTTAGCGAGCAGCGAAGCTGCGAGCATACGCGGTTATATTTAACATTTATACTAAGCGAAGTAGTAACAATAAATTGAAAACTTAATTATACAAAGCAAAGCAGATATAAATAAATTAAATTGCGAAGTAGATTATAATAAATTGAACCACGATTAACTCACTTATTTATACTAAGCAAAGCAGTAATAATAATTTGTACTACAAAAAGTTGCCTGGGGAGTATACACATTTATGTTTTAACACACTTATTTACACTGAGCAAAGTAGTAAAAATAAATGGAACTGCGAGGGCTTGCCCGAGTCAGCGAGCAGCGAAGCTGCGAGCGTACACAGCTATATTTTAACACACTTATTTACACTAAGCAAAGTAGTAAAAATAAATGGAACTGCGAGGGCTTGCCCGAGTCAGCGAGCAGCGAAGCTGTGAGCATACACAGCCATATTTTAACACACTTTTTTACACTAAGCAAAGTAGTAAAAATAAATGGAACTGCGAGGGCCTGCCCGAGTCAGCGAGCAGCGAAGCTGCGAGCATACACGGCTATATTTTAACACACTTATTTACACTAAGCAAAGTAGTAAAAATAAATGGAACTGCGAGGGCTTGCCCGAGTCAGCGAGCAGCAAAGCTGCGAGCATACACAGCTATATTTAACACACCTATTTATACTAAGCGAAGTAGTAATAATAAATTCAACTGCGAGGGCTTGCTCGAGTCAGCGAGCAGCGAAGCTGTAGCCATATATTGCTATGTATAGATATTTAGAAACCTCGATGCTAAATATCGTGATTCTGACTGATTGTTTAATCAATCTTCCTAGGGCCGTTTATATTAACAAGTCTGTCAGACTTTTTGAATTTGAATGCGTTTTCTCGTTTGTAAATCGACCCTCCTGTTAAATATTTTGTGAATTAATTTTTTTTGTCAAAACCTATTCTCCTTTGAAAATGCTTAGGAGTTATTACGATGCCATTGCTATGGACCCCCTAACTCCTCGTCTCTATGGCCTACCTAAGATTTACAAGACTGATATCCCCATCCGACCCGTTGTCAGTTTCACCTATTCTTATGTTCATAAGCTCGCTCTATTTTTGAACAAGTTTCTTAAGAATAATCTCAATCTTCACTTTCGCTACTCTATTAAAAATAATTGGATTTATCTTGAACAGAACTTTTTTGATTTTAATTGTGATATTTACTCTTAACCTAATGGTTTGTGGGTTACCTTTTAATTCCTCTTTTGACTGATATCTTCATAGATGATTTGGAGTTTTCTTTCTTGTATATCGATAATGGTTCTAGTATTCTTTTCTGGTCCAGATTATATTTTTTTGTGTTTTACGGGGAGACATACGATAGAATTCGATTCATGGTTGGAGTTGAAGATAATGGTCTTCTTAATTTTCTCGATTTCTCTCTTCGTCATGGGGGAGGTATAGTTGACTTTTGAATCTTGACGGTAAACGTCCAATTGTTCTAAAAATTTCACTCATAGCTAAAAATTAGATTTCACACTTTAATTAGACAATACTTATCATTCATTTATACCAAACAATACCATTTTGAAAAATGACCTAAGTTTTCTTGTCGGCAGAAGATTTAATAATAATGATCCATGTAGATGGAGGTAAACATACACTACCAGAACACATTTTCACTTGGATTGTAATCCGGAGATTTGCCGGCCAATGACATCTTGTTTTCACAAACTTTACAGTTCGCTGGGATGTCTAGGATCATCATCTTCATACAGCATCCAAGTTTTATTATAGACCCAAAAAACTCTTAAGCATTTCTTCTTTAGCCACGCAAATGATGAGGAAGAGATTATCTCGTTTTTATAAACCGAACTTTCTCTTTTTATACAATCATTTCCACGTTATATTTTATTAATATTGCCAATAAAAGGTTACATCTAAAGATAAAGCAATAAATAAAAATAAATAAATATTATGATGTCTTAAACGTAAACTCGTGTCTGTAATATTGGACGTAATCCAAGTCTCATGCTCACATAACGGCCCTAAATGAACTATAATAAACCTCTTAATTAGTATTAAAGCTGCAATAAAATAGCTAAACAAGTAGATTTTTGTAATGTGAAAAGGTTATCTGGTGTAATTTGCCAGAGCCTGGTCTGTCAATCTTCCACTAAAATAAGTAGATGTGTTTAAGTTATATGTGGTGTAAGTCTCTCAGTTGATCCGAATCGCACGAACGCGCTACAAGGTGCCTTGCCGTACGTACGTGTGTAGTATATAGAAGTAAAGGTGAGCGAAACAATCCTCCAGTTCATTGCGATTTCTTCATATAACACTATGACTAGTGCTAAGTGCAACTGTGAAAGATAAAATGACGTGATCAACGCATGTAGAGGATTTGCAATATGTTCTCCAATTTTCGCTGTGCAAATTCCAGAACTTTGAACTGTGACCTAACATTTTCCTTGCTGTTCATCGACCTGTACATCATTTTCAAAATGTAAGTCAACTTTTATCGTACCATTTCTTTAAGAAAAATCAGATTGAACATCCGATTAATGAGCGAATCCAGATTTTTATGACGCAACAACGATTTCTTTTTCATGGTTGTTGCGCGTATCATCTAGATACAATAATATTAGCAAAAAACATCAAAAATAACAACAAATAATCAAATAAATTGTGTGGATGATTGACATGGTAAAGGTTAATACAACTGTTGAACTATAGTAGCTTGGTAGATAACGTTTCTTCAATGAACGATAACAAAATTTAAGGTCTGACGTAAATCGGCTTAATTCCTGTTGCTCGTAAAAATGAATGGAATTCCATAATCCAAACAAGTAATTTTCCATTGCTGGTCGAAAATAACTTCGGTAAACAAGAAAGTGTTAAAGATAAACATATTTTGTGTTGTTTGCTGAGGAATTAACGAAACCCAAAAAAAGTGCGTTCCAGTTACGCGCGACTAAAATTAAATGAAAAATTTCGTCGGAAATGAATGAAATTAAAAGTAACATTTTGCCCCGCGACTGATTATTAGGAGGCTAAAAATGGACCGAAGAGCGGACGCGCTTTTTGCCCTTTTTGTACCAAATCACCTGCAACAGTCGGCTCCGGCTTGTTAACGATAAATGATTGGCCCGAGGCCTTACAAAAAATTAACTTATGACTTCATCGCGTCGTTGTTAAGACCACCGGCAATCAGAAAGAAGATTTTACAAAACCAAACTCAGGGGCGTACTTAGTTCCCTTGGTATCTTGGCTCGCGTGCGGCGTCTCGTTTGGTTCCAGTGAGGCCTTTCCTGCGGGATGACTCAGTTTCTTGGCTTGCATCAATGGATACTTTTGTCTTTTAGATCTCTTTTCCTCTGTACTGGTTGTTGTGGATTTTTAAATCAATAAATCAAAGATGAAATTAAGATATCTCGGTACTTTTCGAGCCGATGGCGAAGAGCGGCCTTGTAGATAATGAAAAAGCTGAAAAACTGAAAGCACACCGCCTGGTGACCACACAGAAAGATCAGGTTGTCAGTATTTATTCGTTTTGTGTGCCGAGAGCGCGTTTGTAAATCTCGGTAGGAGGTGGCCGTTCTACTCACTAGGACAAGTACTAAATTAGTACCTAACGTCGACAGTTTATGTAAATCAAAACACACCGGTAAAACCACAATGTAATAAATAATTTTATGTTGAAAAAAAGAAGAATACACAAGGCCGGTGGCGCCAACTTATTTTTAGCTTGCACTGACGAATTAACAATGATCGCTATTTCCTCTCTCTTAGTGGTTTTCAAGGAACTTGCGAGATCTGGCCTGACCTGAATCATAAAGGTTCGAAGAAGCAAATTAGTGGTGGTAACTTTTTGCGGATGCGGAATGTTGGGAGAGACAAAAGTGTAGTTAATGGTTTTCTAAAAATAGACGCGATGAATAAATAAATAAATGTTTGAAGAAAATGCAATTGTAACGGCTGAGGTATGCTGTGATCGGTTGCCGCTACTCAACAGGTGTTCTTTGGTACGCTTATTAAATTTATAGGAGGGATTAGTCACTATTGCAATTCAGTGAAAGATTATTTCTGTTTTAGTATTTTTCTGTTGTTCCTCCACCAATTTGATGTGATCAGAGTAAACAAGTGGAAAATTTAGACATAGCACACTTATCAAGTGATTTACAAGATTTAACCCTTTACACGAGTGGATCAAGAAGTCGTTAAAATGAAATAAATATTTGCGTCCCAGACACATCCAATAACACTTAACTTATAAACAATAGGACGAAGCATCGTAAAACCTAAAGTAGTTCTTCCACCCAGTTGATTCTCTAAGGTCAAACATATAAAATATAGATCAATTAGTTTTTGATGTCATCCGTTTATTAGATTCGACGGGTAATTTAATCAGGAGCGTTCTCGCAGATCAGTTCAGGACATCTAATCGAACCGGGTAAAAATGCGGAGAGCAGCACGTGAAGACCTATTTTGGAACTGAATTTCGCACTGTCTGATGTCAGGTGGCCTTTATAACAGGTGAACACTGTCGGAACGCATGTTTATAATTACTTCAAATGACTAGACGGTTTATATTTAGCTCCAAAACATAATACAGCTCGCGATTCGTTTTAATTGTCTGGTAATCCCCCGTGCAATTATGTCACTTCCTCTCATATTTTCAAAAGAAAAAAATCGTTTTTTACGCATGAGCGATTTTTACATAAGACAAATAAATAAACTCATTTTTGCCACTAAAAATATTATTTATATTAAATGAACGTATTATCTTTTGTTCTAGATGTATTACCGATCAACGAGTGTAAGCACTCATCAGGGAGTGTGGGTGTGCATGGCCCTTGCCTTAGTCTTTCAATTAGCTTCATCAAGTCCAGCCCAAAGGCCATTCTTAGTACCTCACCACCTAACGAAAAGGTCGTTCTTTGACTTGCAATGCAAAGGAGTTTACGACAAAAGCATATTCGCTAGACTGGACAGAATCTGTGAGGATTGCTACAACTTATTTAGGGAGCACAGTATTCATCGGCAGTGCAGGTAAATTTACACATTACCGTTAAAAAAATTGGACACCACAAAAATAACTTGTCGTGTTTGTCCAAGCGTCCGAACAAACATAACAGTGTCAGCACATGAGAGTTTCTGTTTTCTAAGCCTGTTTTTTATGTCGGAGAAAACTGTAAAAGTTTTTATTGTATGTAAACAGATCAATTTATTTGAAGTAATGATACGCATAAAAAACGAATGTGTGCGACTTTAGATTTAATGGCCTACGACGTCGGGGTGCTAAAATAGATTTTCATTTTGTTTCTCAGAAAAACTTGATGGTTTACTAGTTTTATAAAGTAATGTAAGATTGTTAATTAATTGTCACGAAACTTTCAACAAGAAATAAACTTGAACGCAAAGAAAACTCAACTCGAGTTTGTTTCATACAAAACTATTGTTCTAATGCAAGCACACTTTAAACACAAAAAATACATGTGACTTTCTTTTGAAAATTTTAAAATTGAAACTCTCTTCAACGTCACAACAATTATTTCTTTTGAAATTTGTGCATCTAGAAAAACAACGTGATTTCTGTTATGTAAATAATAATCTTTATTTTCCTTTATTTTAACATATTAAATTAAATTACAGGAGCGACTGTTTCACTTCAAAGATATTTAAAGGCTGTTTAGAAGCCTTGCAACTTAATGATGAAATAGAAGATATACAAACGTGGATAAAGCAATTGCACGGGGCCGAACCAGGGTTCTAGGTACACAAAGCACCTTTTTATTTTATTTTAACCCCTAGTTTTATTTAAGTTATTTTTAATTTTTAATTATTTTCATTTTAATTACTGCTAACTACATTATTTTCATTTTTTACCTATTTCCCCCATCCCTTTTTTGCAATCAATTTAACAAACTATTATAATTTTTATTTTATATTTTTACCACCCCATTTTTTACACATTTTTAACAACATTTTTGGGGAACCAACATCAAGACAATTTTTTGAATTTTGAGTCTAACAACAACGCATTTTTGCGAATTTTGCATCAACAAACGTACTTTTTGTAACTTTTTTACTAACAACTTTTCTCCCAAGTTTTTGCAGTTCTCTAACAGTTTGTTTTTTTAGGGCGGATTGTTTTTCAACAAAATTTTTTACCGGCTGTATGGAAGCTTTGCTGCTAACAGAAGAAATCACGAACACAAAAAAAATGATTGATTATCTGGGAAAATGAGCGTCTACCATAGCGGCCACCCTCCTATTGTTCTAGTCGATCCGGCATATTTATATGTATATTATTATTAATAGTATTTTTTGACGAAATTTTAAACGTACTCTTATCAAATGATTATTTTTATTTAAATAATTGGATATGATTTTATCTGGTTATATTTTACCCACAAAAACTAAATACAGTTTGTTTTTCTAAAGAGGTCATGCCGAACATCAATTCACTTGAAATTTTGGTGGCAATATTCCTCAATCCGCAATTTCTATTTAATATGTTTTTGTATATTTTACACTAAACAATATTTAAGAAAACTGTTAAAATATGACCAAGTAAATGTGAAAACAAAAATTAATTTTAATTATTTTTTGTTTCGTTGCATGACTCTGTAACTGTTTTTAAATGAAAAGTATTAAATTAGATTGTAAGTGATCCGTACATAGAAATTTTATATTTAGAGTTTGTAAATATCAGTGTATCTATTTATTATTTTATTTAAATTATATTTTAGGCTGGTATATTTTAATTTTTTAATATTTATTATTTTATTTTCTCATAAATTTAAGGCAACATCCTTACCACAAAGCCCCTGACTTCCACTGTGTAAAAAAGTTTAGTTTTTAGTTGTAAAATTTAGATTTTTATTTGAACACATTCCATTATCAGTATTTAGTAAGTTGTCAATCAGTTTGGTCATTAGCCTAATAGATTTTTGTATATTTATCGCTATAGTCTTTCTGTTTTATACGACACAAAATTGATTTATGTAAAATTTTATTAACCTTTGTATTATTTGGAATGGAAGATTTGTATATTGATGAATTTGAGGTACCTATATTGTACAACACTAATTTTTGAAATGTATTTTCAAAACTTCTTAATTATTATATATGGCAGCTTCAAATAAAAAAACTCATAAATTATATTTTCAAAGAAAATTGTGTTTTATTTCTCTTAAACCTTGATGAAACTTATTTAGTATAGAATTATGATTATCTCATAATTTCCTATTTGCTATACTGAACAAACATTCTTTATGTGCTCAAAAACCAAAGGACAAAGATCGGAACCCCAAGGAACACCAGATGTAATAAAAAATAACTATAATTAAAATTAATGACAATTTACAACTAAAGATGTATATACATATCGTTTCAAAATTCTCTGAATTACATTTGGTTGCCTATTTAATAAAAGTATGTCATCCGTAACAAATTAATACTTCTGGCGTGTAATCTTATTGGAAAAACCAGAAGATCGACAAAAATAGGAAGCAAAAAGCTAGGAAGATAATACATAAAAACTAAAAGGAAAAAGGACAAGATTATATTGATGGAGTGTTTTGAAATACAGCAGGAATTAAAACTGTGGGTGGAGAACATTGGAATTTTCTTTGAAAAAAAGAATAAGAGAACTTACAAACTAAGTTAGCTCAGGTATTTTACATAGAGAAAGATATTGAAGCAGACAAAATAATTTATCGGCAAACAAGAAGCATATTGACTATGTAAAAACAAACAAAATAACAAGAAATTAAATAGAGCAATCATCAAAACAATTCTTATTTCTGAGATCGCAGCTCTAAAAAGTTTGTTGATATTGCATCCAAATCACTCTTCAGCTATGAATTTCATCTCCTCTTTCCTTGGTTTTTTCTCTGCTTAATAGTTTCTAGCAATTTTTCTCCCTGTGCATACGTCTCATTATTTCCACATTGGTTATTCTATCTACCCACAAAATTCCCAGTATTTTCCAGTACATCCACATTTCAAATTTATTTCATCAGATATGCAAAACAAGATTTCACAGGAATCAAATCCAACAGAAAACAGAATTATCAACGATGTACCAGTAAACG
>JAUIMW010002898.1:0-10159 GCA_033557785.1 Enochrus cinctus | reverse complement strand
AATATTTCTTATTAGAAACATAAATGTAACTGAATGTATGAATTGTATATGCAACCTTACATCCACGTATGTGTTTTGATTCATAATTAAATCTATCTATCCATGATAATAAGAAGAAGTTACATTTGTCAATATAGTTTAGATAAATGAATTGAAAGAGGCGGCACAAAATTTAAATTTTTTATGCCTCGATCATTTATCACCACCCTGTATGTTGAAACAATAAAGGGTAATTATTCTCGCGATCATGATGCAAAAAATACCGAATATATTATAAAAATATAATTAAGTAATTATATTTGTTATTATTAATAAATATTATTTATTAATAAAAATATTATTCAAAATCAATGTGTATTTGTTGTTTAGTGTTTTAAAGTTCAAAAACATAAATATACAATAATTTTATGTAAAGACACGGTAATACAAAGTGCGGTCTTTTAGACTCCGCGCATGACTTTTTGTACCGCGTGTAAAGGAGTGTTAATAAAGTTTGCGTATATATTAAAAATGTTAAAAATATTCAACAAATAATGTGTGTGCCTATATAATTTTCATATTTCCAAAATGGAAAATTAAGACCGCTTTAAACTTAATATTTACAAAAATTACGAATGAAAAAAAATTTAAGAAGTTCAATCAATGACGACAATCGCAAAATAAATTTATATATTCTGGTACAAGATTTCCAATAAAATAGTATAATTAGTTTTTTCAATATAATGTAACTTATCGATATAAAAATAAGAAAACGATAAATATGTATCAATTCGTAGATCACAACAAAAACCAATTACTAAAAGTTTAATCTTTATTTAGAATTAATTTTAATCATGTGGGAAACTACCTTTAAAAGCCGATCAAATCCGAACTGTCAGTCCACCATATTTGTTGATTACCCGAAGGAATTCAAGATGGTGACAGCCAACTTGACAATTTGAGAAAATTTCTTGTATTTAATTTAAAATAAAAATTTGGAATATTTTTCCAAAAATGCAATTGGCAACATTCTGAATCATTCGTTTCTACCTACCGCACTACATTCACAACTCGGACGTTTCGCAACCAGGTGGGTTTAAAATGCAATTGTTATAACCTTTTTTTTCTAATTTTAACACTATTCTAATTTTAACGCTATTCTAATTTACGTGTTTTGACTGTTTAATTAATATACGCAAACTAATTTACATAGTGAAATGCAAATTGATTTTTTTCTGTTTCAGGTCATACTCGATCAAAAT
Source organism: Enochrus cinctus (assembly GCA_033557785.1). Lineage (NCBI taxonomy): Eukaryota > Metazoa > Arthropoda > Insecta > Coleoptera > Hydrophilidae > Enochrus > Enochrus cinctus. Next base: position 8,918 of record JAUIMW010002898.1, on the reverse strand, counting down.
TTTCAAATAAATTTCTAATTGAACGTAACTGCCTATACCATCTGTCATTTGTTTTTTTTTTATTTGGCAAGTAACAAGAAAGTTGTGAACTATGGAAGCTATGCAATATGAATTGGCTAGAAATATGACTCTATTATTTTTTTTCGAACGTCTGTTGGACAAAGGAGAACCTAGAACATTACACGATTTAAGTTGTCAATTTGGTTCAAAAGGATTTACGAAGGAAATGAGGCAGATAGCCGGGGGTTCACAAAGTGGGCTGAAAAAATTTCTTGCTCAATATCCTGCCTTGTTTGCTATCGAAGGTGAATTCGTCAGCGTAAATATGTTCCAAAACGAAAAGGATAACAAGAATAATAATGGTAAGTCTAAATATTTGTTTTGAAAATTACTGTAGGTAAAAATTCTAATTGGTGTGCTTATATGTAAAATGTTGCAATTTATCTACAAAGTAAAAGAATGTTTATAGAGGAATTTCTAACGCTAAATTTTTATACTATCAAAGTATCTTGAACATTTATTTAAAATATAGTGCAAATGTTACAATACTCAGATGATAATATAAGTATATATTTTTTTGTTCACTAGAAACAAAAATAAAAACATTTAGCAATAAATAATAATTAATATTAATGATATAGCTACAAAGTTGTTTTTTTATGAAGAATGAAAGATAATATGTTGGATTATGTAAATAATTTGCATAAATATTTATTTACAGTAAAAATTCAAATTAATCAAATTGCTCTTTATATTCTACACGTAAAAACAACATAAATATCTAGATGATAATGCTAGTACAAAAACATTTTTGTGTTTTCTTTAAAATTGTGTCCTTGACTTAGACAATGGATTCAATTTTTTGATAAAAAATGAAATTCAATCAGAAATGAATCAAATTACGTTTGATTCAAAATAAAGTAATGTAAATATGCGTAGACTGGCATTAATAATTTTGGAAATATGAAAGGGCTCCCACATGCATTACGGTACATTAGCAGAAACAATAGCAAATACTCAAATATTTAATAAAATCTTTATAAAACATAGGTAAATTTTAAAACTAATAAATTATTTTAATCTTTTATGAATTATACACATATATAATATAAAGCAAATATTTATATAAATTATTTTTCAATTTATATAAGTTCATTTAATTGAGCAGCTGCTGTATTTCTTGGCTTACAATATTCAACTATATGATGAACTGATGAAAATGATTTATCTCCAAATAAAAACGCTAAGTTGTCTGGCAAACCTTTTTTAAATTCTATGAATAATCAAAAACTAACAAAAACAAACATTGGGTACACATTATTAATTTTTAGATAAAACTATTAGATGCAGGTTAAGCAATGCAAATCTTAGAGGATGTGTTGCAAGAAAACAATTCTGTAGTTTTTCTTCATTGAGCATGTATCGTGTATCTTTTTTTTTAATCATAGGCCAAATACCTACGCCAGGGATTTAAACCACAACTTCTGTAAATTTTGTCTGTGCCGGGACTGCACCCGAGGGTAACAGAGTTTTTTAACGACACACGGAACCCACAGTTTCACATTGTTCTCGATGACACAGTGAACATTTTTCCCAATCAGAAAAATCGTCACCGTGACTGAGAATCGACACCACAACCCCTAGCTGCAAAGGCCAGTGCTAAACTAGTTAATAAATTTTTCAGTTAATAAAAATTCTTGAGAAATGTATTATCTCTCTGTCAATTTTTGTATAGTTTTTAATCTAAATTAAAAAATGGAAAACCTACTGTTTCTTATTCATGTATAAATACATTTTCATTTGCTTTTTAAACTTTCACATTTGCAAATGGAGATACACATTCCAACTTGTTCTGATATGTTAATTGCTAGAGGAAGTCTCTGGCCATGATCAACATTAAATTGCAATACTTTCTTGAATTGTTTACTCATAAATTTAATGATGTATGAGAATAGTAACAAAGGGAATTTACCTTTAAATTAAAAAAATTTTACTTTATATTTTGTAGTGTTTTATAATATTTGTTGAAAAATAAAAAATTGTTTTTAAAATAATATGAATATAAAATTGAGTTATCTGGATGCACATTTATTCATTATCATAAAACCTTAACTTTTTTTTGGAGGCTCTGAACTTGGATCTTTTTTGTAATTATTGTCTATTAATTTACACCTCACACTTTTGGATAATTCATTTACCCTTTTAGATCACATCTGGTTTATTTTGAAGTCAACATTGTTCTATTTAAGAATATTCATGTTATTTATAATATATTCATGAATATTCATGATATATTACAGATCTCAAGGAGGATTTAAATTCTACTATTTTATTGTATATCAGTATTGGCTTTTAATTTAGAAATATTTCAATATTTGTCAGAGAGAATTACTGCAGTGTTTCTATAATACAATGGAATATTAACACTTGATTGTGTCAATATTACCGACCCAATAAATATATCAAATTATTTAAAATATTATTTTTCAAAGATTGCCAGTAAGTTAGCCTAAACGATTTTAATATTACACATTCATTTATTTTATTTTTTCCTGGGATCTTTGAAGATGAGTGCAGATGGAATTCCACTAAGGGTGTTTTGGAGTCTTCCCGACTCTGCACTGGAGACACTTTACTAATTAATCTGTTTTTTGAGAAGATATATTTCCTTCATATCTTAAACAAGCAAGGGTGTTTCCTTTTCATGAAGGAGAGGATGGGTTTGTTCCGTCCAGTTATAATCCTATTTCACTCTTACCTACTATTTCTAAAGTTTAAGAAAGTTGTTTATGGATTGTCAGAATGATTTTAGAGCACACACAGCTACTTTTGATGCTGTTTATCAACTCATATCTAATGTTTATAAGAAACTTAGCAATGAAAATCACTATTTTTTATAATTTAATATTGGAATATAAACTGTGGAGGTCAAATGCTTAGATGTATTTCTATCTTACTGGAAGGGATCAATTTGTGCAGACAGGGAGTGGTTATATGTTTCTGATACATCAGAGTCCGAGATTCAGACTCTTTTTCATATGTTCATAAATGACTTAACGTCCCTTCCATTTAATGCAAAAGGGGCAAGTTGAATAACTAAAAAAATAACAATCATTTAGAGATCAATTTGGCTTTTGAATAACCATTTTCTTACACTTTGCCTAAAAGAAGTTCCAGAAAGTAATTTTAAATTCTCAGGAATTTTATTATAAATAGAGGCTATACAAAAACTAAAACTTCTTTTAAAAAATTACAGTCTATGTTGTGGTATTGTTGAAGTCTTTCTGTGCATGTTTTAATATAAACGTACAGGGAAGGTGTCCTAAGTAAAATCTGGTGAAACAAGAGGAGTGGGGTATATCTTTCTAATTTCAAAAATAAATCTAAGCAGCTTTTTACTTTTTGAATGTGTTTTTATCTACACTATCTAAACATTGATAAAGAATATCACAATAGCTACAATTGGATAGAAGAAGAACTGCGTTGGAGGTAGTTGAGTTTATGGTATCAGCGATACCGCTCTTTGAAATTTGGTCAAAGTAAAAAATTACAGTATAATTATTGAAAGTGTAATAATGATATAAAGTCATAAGTTAAAATGAATTTTTAATGAAAGCTGGTAATTGGGTTGAGTTTTATGCTTCGTCTACATTAAGTTTTTTGAAATTGGACCAGGTTTCTATTTTTAAAAGATTCTACCTAAAAAATGTGTTCCTCTTTTTTGTTGCATGTTTAAATTTTGTGTTAGTCTTGTTCCCTAATCTCATTAAATATCTATTAAATATTCCCTAATTTCATTAAACATGTACATCAAAAAGATCTAATAAATTGTTATTTAGAAAATTTATCTCTCCAGTAACATCTTGAAAATAAATCACAAAATACCAGTGTATTAAATATAAATCACGTAAAATAAATTTAAGTATAACAGATTAAGGGAGCAATATAACTTTACTATAACCATAAACATGAACATCCTCCGTAACAATCATACATTGAGCAATTGGAGTCTCTAAATTTTCATTGGTTCATAACTGGTTCATTCATAATAAAATTAACCTTAATAAATAAAACTAAACTGTATTTGCTTTTAAATTGTATTCACTTTTTTTAACATTAAAACTAATCACAAACATCTAACACCTTCTAACTGTATTAAGTATCTTAGACTTTGGATTAACTTCGAACTTGGCTGGGCTGAGCGCATTCCATTACCTCTCGCAGAAAATGTCTTCAGCGTGTTATGCAATTAGAATTATGTGAATAACTTTGTATCAAAACACAACTAGATTAGTATATTTCTCTTTTTTTTGAGGTTATTCATCACATACTGATATGACTCTCTTGTTTAGACTGCGTAAGCAGGCAGTTTGTCACGTCTGCAGGGAGATGGCCGGGGTGCATTGCCAACCACTCTTTATAGCTAGTGGTGTTATTTCAATCTGGGATAGTATTATTCCAACAGATTACCTTTAAATATTAATCATTCTCCTTGAAAATATTTCAAAATACATAAATCAAAGAATTTTCTGCTACTAGTTTGGTGATCTGGGATTTGTTTAAACCATTGGCGCCCAAAATGATCATAGCTAGATCAAGAAGCTGAAGTACTGAAAAAATCAGCTTAAATTCATTTCAAAAACATGAGATTATCTCTTTCTGAACTGGAGGAATATAGATACGTATATCACATACGAAGCTTATATCAATACGATTTGAGAAAGATTGAATAGCATATGTTATACCAGGTTACATACCATCTGATTCTATTCGATACCGACAAACTTCGCCAGCGCATAGAATTTATAATTTTGGACACAAAATAATAATAATGTGATGGTCCCATGTTAACAATAAGCCCAGAAAAAATTATTAAACATTAAGAGAACAAGTTTAGAAGCGCTGATTATTGAATGTAGTTCTATTCATTACTTTTATAGTACAGAGGGTCATAAATTTTAAAAAGCTTGGATATTATTAGTTATTTTCAGAAGTTCTCAATAGGTTTTTGCTACATTATTTGTTAATTTAAAAAAATATTTCAATATTTGACCTACACGATATAGACCACTTCTGTGGTAGTGAATAGAGAATAGTAAATGTGGCATTATACTATGAAATTACCTTTGTGACATTGCAAAGAATATCTTTCGTCATTTTTCTATTTTGGTTGTTTCTATAGCGATATTAGGAATGAAATTATCCACTTGATTTTTTCAAGAGGTGCTGATTGGATTTTTTTTAATTCAGAAGTATTATTTTAAAACTTAGTGAATATTAACCTTTTTTGTAACCAACTTCCACAAAACCTTAAACAGGGTCAAAGTTTACACTTAAAGATTACCAACTCTCTTATATTTTATTATTTTATTTTGTATTAGAACATTCACTTGTTGGAATACTATTTTACTACTTTTACTATTTTTTAGGACGAAAAGATTATGCAGTTCAAGCAGCTGAATATTTCGCAGAGAAACTATCTCAATACGGTGAAGGAACAGAGGTGCCAATTCGCAGCCTTTTGGGTCACCGGTCGCAGGCAAGCCCAGAGGTTCGCCACGTCTCAGGTCAACATTTCCATGAGTTCCGAGAATTTTTGCTCAAGCATCCCGATCATTTCTTAATTGACGATGAAAATGAAACGGTAGTTCTTAAAGATTTCACAAATGTCAAATCTCACACACAAGAGCTTCATTTCAATCTGAATGTAAATATAGATCCGGAAGTAACGCAGACTTTGTTGGATTTCTTTGCTCAATGTATAGAAGTAAAGGGACCTATACTCGTCGAGCAATTATTCCAAATTGTAAGCTGCAATCTTCCAGAGGAGTTGTGGTCAAATCTGTTCAACACGCCCGCGCATTTGACTAGTTTTCTGCGATTGTTTTCGGATAGCTTCCATATACAATCAAATTTAGTAACACTTTTGCAACACCCCAAAGTAAGCCAAAAACACATTAATGCTCAAATTCTCAATCAGAATCAACAACAGCAGCCTGCGGTACCTGGTGCAAACGTAACCAAAAATAATAAAGATACCAATAACACAAATGTTAAAGAAAAAGTTGTCAAAAGTGAAGATGTTAAGCAGGAAAAATTGAATCAAGAGGTGAAAAACGCAAAAAACTTGGAAAGTGCCAACAAGGCTGATTCAAACATATCAAGCGAATATATAGAGAAGACTCCCATTACACCTTTGAGTCCCAAGTCTAGCAGCATTAGTGATAGACTTAAGCAGCCCAAGCTACAACAGAAGTTGCAGGAGGCCAAGGCAAAGTCTCCAGAGCCTATGGAACGTGTTATATCTCCTACAAATTCTGAATATGATGTTGATGGTAAGCAGAAAGGCGTCAGTTTTAGACTAGGTAAGTTTTCCTATATGTTTTGTTAATTTCCCTATTAAATTACATAACTTACTTTTATATAAAATTTCAATACTTAATTTTATATAAAATGTCAATGCTTAGGTAAATTTAATAAACTAGAAGAAGAACTTCCAGTTCAATCTTCAAGTGAACGGCCTAGTTCAAAAACATCAAACAACAATCAATCTTTAAAGCAACGTCTCAACTCAATTGTATTAAAAACATTGCAAGAAAACACTGGAAGAGATCGCCAACTGATGATGCACCAGAATCAGGACTCCTGGAAAGCGAAACTTATACACAACACTAGAGTCATTTGCAGTGTACGAGAATGCCAAACAGTTGTAGATGACATCATGAACAACAAAAAGAATTCAACAAAACCAAAGTCAAAAAATACTACTTCAGAAAATGAACTTGAGTGGTCATATACCGAAGATAAAGTGGTTGTAGGTATAGATTGTGAAGGTATAAATTTAGGAATAAAAGGAACTTTAACGTTACTTCAAGTAGCGACAATGGCTGGGTTTTGCTATGTTTTCGATGTTCTTACCTGCCCTACTATGATAGATGCTGGTTTGAAAAAATTATTAGAAAGTCCTGATGTAATAAAAATTATACACGATAGCAGAAACGATTCTGTTACTCTCTTTAGACAATTCGAAATAACGTTGAATTCTGTTTTTGATACTCAAGCTGCACATGCAGTATTAAGTTACCAAGAAACTGGAAAACCTGTTTACAAAGCCAAAAGTGTGGCTTTGAATGCTTTGTGTGAATGCTATGGGGCCCCTGTGAATCCTATGAAGGAGCAATTGAAAAGTATTTACAAAAGAGATCAAAAATATTGGAGTCGACGACCTTTGACAAACGATATGATACTTTACGCTTCCGCGGATGCTTTGAGTCTAGTGCATGAAAAGCTGTATTATTTTATGGTGAATGCTATTAAACCTGAAAATAGAAAGTTAATGATGGAGTTGTGTTATGAACAGGTATGTATTGAAAACTTGCAGAATATTTTTTGTGATTAAACTTTCTTTGTTATGCAGGTGTTTATGCTTATTAATCCTGATGAAGTTAGACTTAGGAAATGTCAAAGGAAAACAGAGAATGAAGTAGCTGAATTACGAATTAAATTGGCACAGCCTGCCAAGAGTATAGTTTTAAGCAATAGAGAAATTAGATTGTTACGGTAAGTATTATTTTTAAATAATTTTTTCTGATGGGAGATTTAGAGATTGCATCTGTAAAGATATAACTCATGATTGGCCAAATTTAAATTTTATTCAAGGATATTTATCCAACCAAGGTCATATTTTTTCATTAGGAATTTAACAAGAATTATATCATGTCACTTTTTCTTGAGAATATTTTTAATGAACCAAATATATATTTCATTTTAATCCAATAGGGTATTTGCCAATTCTTCTTCAAAAGTCTTACTTCCACTTTCTTCACTGGAACTTACAATTTTATTCAATTTCAATTTTAATTCATCAAAATTTCAATCTGCCGGAGATACTTGGAAGATGGCATTAAATTGATTTCGCTGGAGACATTTTTTTCTCTTAGCAAACATTTCATCTTCACCCATACTAATTCAATGGTACTTAAGTCAAAAATATAAGGTGGCAACCGAAGTATCTTATATCCACATGCTTTTAAGTGCTCGTCAATTATATATATTTTATATTTTCATGTTTGGCATGGAGCTGCTTCTGATGAATGTCTAAATGAAAATTAAATAATTTACCCCCCGACTGTTCGGGTAAAAAATTGTCTATAAATGTTATTGGTCGTTTCAAAATTGTGCAAAAATTGAAAATGTTCGGGGCCGGCCAAGTTGGCTTTCCCAAGTAGAAATAATTTTACAGTTAACCTAATTTTATATAAGTAAATATACCTACGTCGTTCAATCGTTTAAATCAAATGTTTCGTTCGTACGGGTGTGCATTTGATTATTGCGGCGGAGCGACCGGGCCAGAAATGTAAACAGAATAAAAAAACTGCCACAAAAAAATGATTTGTCATAGAATAAAACTCTCATCCGTGAAGCAACTCTTTTGATAGTGCAATCGGTTTGAATAGTATTTAAACATGAAAATTTTAATGGAACATAAATTCATAAAAAAAAAACCTCATTTATTGGATTCAACCAAATAGTCACTTCAACTTATTACTTATGTTACAAAAAAAAAACAAAATAAAACATTATCCCCATCACTCATACTTTTTTACCGATCACAATACATCAATTCTTTCTATAACTGTCTCACTACTCGTTGCATCCAGTCGCACCAAAATTAAGGCTTCAGGGAGAGGGCTTCAGCCGATCGCGACACCTCCCCCACAGCAACTTCAGCCTTTCCAAAATTGGAGTTACTCCAGTCAACCTGTACAGTTCTTCGCTAGGGGGGTTATGCAGTCTGTTTCCTCGACGCCTAAGTCTTGTTATACTCCTCATTGCTGTGGTTTCAGCAACCTGAAGAAGCCTCGTCGTCGATGGAGGACAGGCAATGAAGAGCAGGGCAGCATACTCCAATATGGGTC
>JAUIMW010002897.1:0-10164 GCA_033557785.1 Enochrus cinctus | reverse complement strand
CAATAGAGAAAAAAAAAAATGTGTAGTTTAAGCGTAAAAAAATTAAGAAGACCACCTGAAGACCAATAAGAATGTCTAAGAAAACCTCTAAATGTTAAAAATATATCTAGAAAATAAGAAAATCATAGGAGCAGCTAGGTGTCTGGAAATTAATAAGAGTTAAAAATAATTTGGTGCAAATAAGACGATCTATATAGTATAGTATTGTATATGGAGGAGATGATCTGTAGACCAAGAAGAACATCTATAGATCAAGAAGAACGCCTACATACAAGAATATCATCTGGAGTCTAAAGAAATCATATAGAAATTAAGAAGATTGTCTAGTTGTTTAGTAGGTCATTTTGAAGCTCTTGAAACCATTTCCATGCCAAAAAATCTTCTGAATACCATTTGGAGATTAAGAAATTCATCTGGAGATTAAGAAGAGCACCTAGAAACTAAAAAAAAAGACTTATGAACTAAGAATAGAATCTAAATGTTAAGAAGATCTCCTGAAGAATAATTAGAAAGTCTAGGTGCCAAGAAGCTTATCTGAAGACTAATAAGAGCTTTTAGGTACTTAGAAGGTCCTTAGAAGAAACCTCCTAAAGACTAAGAGAGGTATTTATAGTTGCACCTATATAGTAGTACCTAGAAGTTCTTATTAGCCTTCAAATGATCTTCTTGTCACCTAGACATTCTGATTAGTCTTCAGGTGATCTTCTTAACATTTAGATTGTCTTTTTAGTTTCTAAATGATTTTTTTTTTAGTTCTAGGTCATCTTCTTTGTATATAGATGTTTTTTGTAGAGTGTAGAACATCTTGTACACATCAAATTACTTTTAATAATCTTTAGGTGATCTCCTTAGCATTTAGACACTCTTATTAGCCTTCAGGTGAGTTTTTTAACATCTAAATGCTCTTCTGCCTTTCTAAATGATTTTCAAAGTGATCTTTCTACCATCTAGATGTTTTTTTTTTATTCTCCAGGTGCAGTTCTTAATTTCCAGATGATCTTCTTGGCATCTAGTTGTTCTTAGTAGTCTCCAAATGATATTATTATCATCTAGATGCCCTTCTTAATCTCCCAATGATCTTAATCTCTAAAGAATTTTCTTAGAACTTCTTGAACTTCTTAATGTCTAGATGCTTTTCTTAATCTCCAGGTTAATTTTTTAACCTCCAGATGATCTTCTTCAACTTCAAATGATCTTTTTAATCTCCAGATGGCCTTCTTCATATCCAGATGATCTTCTTAATCTCCAGATAGTCTTCTTAATCTTCAGATGATTTCCCTAGCATTGAAATGATTTTAATAGCTTCCAAATGATTTACTAAACAACTTCTTGAGCTTCTTAATCTCCAGGCGATTTTTTAGACTCCAATTGATATTCTTAGCATTTAGATGTTCTGACTGCAGGTTTTACCGTCCACTTTTACACTCAAACTGGATTATAATTTTACCTGGCATGACATAAATTTAAAAAGTCTTTATTCACTTGGATAAGCTTTCACAATCCAAAATATTAGTTGCTTGTGAGAATGTATGTAAAATTTTTCTTGTAGCAAAATTATGCTTGCTGTGGTACGTTACATTTTATTATTACAAAAAAATATATGAGAAGTAATGCAATAATGAAACAGTAGATAATATAATGTACAATAACGAAGTTAAACACTACGTCTCCACTTCAGTGGTGGTCAACTTTAAGAGATCCACATAACAACTGTACAGAAAGCTTTGCCGAAAAACAAGATCTTCATCATACCACTCCAAGTTATATTATGAACAACCTAGAAGAAACAAACACCGATTTTCTTGATATTTAGACACTGTTATTGGTCTTCAAGTCATTTTTTTAATATCTAAATGCTGTCCTTAGTTTCTAAAAATGTTTATTAGTCTTTAAGTGATCTTCTTAGCGTGTAGATAGTTTTCTTGGTCTTGTTCTACTTTTAATAATTTTCAAATAATCTTTTTGGTATCTATCTTAACATCTAGATGACTTTGAGTTTCTCAATGATTTCTCGTTCTCTAAATAATCTTTTCTATCATGTAGATGTTCTTCATGATCTATAGATTATTTTCTTCAGACATAAATACTCTTAACAACCTTTAGATGACCTTCTTAGCATTTAGATGTTCTTCTTGGTCTATAGATCATCTTCTGCACACGTAAATACTTCTTCTTATAAGCATCTAGATATTCTTGCTAGTCTTCAGATGATCTCTTTAACTTTTACATGCTGTTTCCAAAAGATTTTCATTCTTTCTAGGTGATGATCTTAGCATCTACATGTTCTTGTTAGTCTATAGATAGTCTTGTTCACATCAAATTATTTTTAATAATTTTCAGATATTCTTTTTATTAGTTTTCAGATAAACTTCTTAACAACTAGATGCTCTTTTGATTTTCTTATTTTTTTTGATAATCTTTTTCAGCATTTAGAGGTTTTCTTAGTCTACAGTAAATGAATTTCTAAACGTCTGGATGCTTTTAATAGTCTTCAAATGATTTTTGACACATAGACATTCTTATTGGTCTTCAGGTGGCCTCTCTAGGAAATATTTTTAGTAGCTAGATGTTCTTTGTTTACAATATTACACTTATTAGTCTTCAGGTGATCTTCTTAACATCTTTGTTACCTGTAGATCATCTTGTACACATCTAATTACTTTTAATAATCTTCAGATAACATCCTTAGCATCTAAACACTCTCATTAGCTTTCAGGTGAGTTTTTCAAGATGGCCCTCTTAACTTATAAATGGTCTTCTTAGTTTCCAAATAATTTTCTTAGTTTCTAGGAGATATTTTTAGCAACTAGATGTTCTTCTTTGTCTACAATTATTTTCTTTACATATATTTTTTTGGCTTTTCCAAATTTAATGTTTTTTTGGAGAGTATATAGAAGAAATTATAACGTTACGCTCAAAATTAAGCAGTAAAATCAAAATTCCTACGTAAAGACTTCCTACCACACACAAGTTTCAAGACTTAAGTGGATTGTATTTGTAATATAATTTACAGTTGTAATAGGAAATAAACTATAAACTATAAATATTCTTAATACTTTTCAGATGATCTTCTAACCACCTAGACGCTTTTATTAGTTTCCAGATGATCTTCTTGGCACATAGACATTCTTATTGGTCTTCATGTGACTTTCTTAATATCTACATGCCCTTCTTAGTTTCCAAATTGTTTTCTTAGTCTCTAGAAGGTATTTTTAGCAGTTAGATGTTCTTCTTTCTTCTTAGCATATAGACATTATTATAGGTCTTCAGGCGACCTTCTTAACATCTGCATGCTCTTCTTAGTTTCCAAATGATTTTCTTAGTCTCTAGGATCATTTTATAAACATAAATATTCTTAATAGTTTTCAGATGATTTTCTAAGCACTTAGATGGTTCTATTAGACTTCAAATGAGTTTCTTGGTTTTCAGGTGACATTCTTAACATTTACATGCTCTCTTTTTTTTTTAGTTTCCAAATTATTTTCTTATAGTCTAGGAAATATTTTTAGCAGCTAGATATTCTTCTTGGTCTACAATATTATTAACATTTACATGCTCTTCTTAGTTTCCAAAAGGTTTTATTAGTCTCTAGGAGATGTTTTTAGCAACTAGACATTCTTCTTTGTCCAGAATCAATCTCTTTACACCTAAATATTGCTCATAGTTTTCAGATGATTTTCTAAGCACCTAGATACTTTTATTAGTCTTCAGGTGAGTTTTTTAACATTTAAATCTTTTACCTTTCTAAATGATATTCAAAGTGATCTTTTTACCATCTAGATATTATTTTTGTTCTCCAGGTGCATCTATTAATTTCCAGATGATCTACTTCGCATCTAGTAGTTGTTCTTAGTAGTATCCAAAAGATATTAGATACTCTTCTTAATCTCCAAATGATTTTCTTAGTATGTAGGTGAATTTCTTAATTTCCAGAAGATCTTTTAATAGCCTCCAATAAACTAGATGATCTTCTTAATATTCAGATGATTTTTTTTAGTCTTCAGACAATATTTTTAGTATTTAGATGTTATGACTGGAGGTCTTTTACACTTTACACTGTCTAAATCTAAACAAATCTTGGACTTGAACAAGCTTACTTATTTTTCCTTTGAACTACCTCATACTTAGATTTTTAACACTTGCTCGAAGATAACTGTAGATCTTTATTGCCTGAGTCTCAAATTGTTTTTGAATTGTTGTCAGCTGTGTAAATAAATGTTGCATATACTAAGTTACGCTTCCCATGGATGTGAAGAAAGCTTTGTGCTATGTAAAGATCAGTAGGAAATTATGGTATGAAATTATGCAATAAATTTCATCATAATTTCATTATGCAATTTATTGCTAATCGCATTCTTTCGGACATGACTACTTACTATAATGACTAGGTCATCAGCATAGCCTATGACCTCGAATCCTTCATGGGTTAGCAGTTTCAAGAGTTCATCCACAACTAACGACCATAGGAGAGGAGATAGAACCCCCCTTTGGGCATCCCTTATTTGTTAGGGTCGTGATCCCCTCTCCCTCAGGTCTGCCGTCACCTTTCTACTGCTAAGTATTGCATTAATCCAGTTTATTATTGTTTGGTTAATGCCTTTTCTCTTTGATGCCTCTATAATGGCTTCATGGGATGTGTTATCAAACGCCCCTTCTACATCTAGAAATGCACAGAGGGCAGTTTCCCTGTGTTCTAACACCTTTTTAATTGTCTTGACTAGACATTGGAGGGCTGCTACTTTATCCTATTGCCTCCTGTCCTTAGGTGGTGGTCCACTAACTTTTCCATTGTTTTGATGAAAAAGGATGACAGGCTTATTGGTCTATAGAATTTAGGTTGCTCCAGGGGTCTTGGTCCAAGTTTTGGAATGAAGACTACCCTGGAGTTTCTCCATACTTGAGGTATATATCCCTAAGTAAAGCTGGTTTTTTTTTTAAATTCTTATCACTGTTGGCATAAGAGTTTTCAATCCCTTTTGGATGAGTGCCAGGAATGCTTTGTCTGTTCCTGGTGATTTGTAAAACTTGAATGTATTTACAGCCCATCTAATCTTGTCAGGAGTAAAGATTTATGCCTTCTTGAGCGGGTTGGTTTGAATTGTGCAGTCTGGGAAGTGAGCTGCCAATAGCACTTCCAAAGTGTCTCCGCTGCTGGTTATTAGAGAGTCGTCGTTTCTCTCTAGCAGCCCTATCTTTGCTTTCTTGTTCTTAGACATTAGCTTTTGGAGCCTGGAGGTGGTGGGGAGTTCCGAGATTTCCCCACACATTTGCCTCCATGAGTTCCTTTTATTTGAACAATTTTCTGGTAAGCTTGTGCTTTTTATTGAGTTCCTCATTCCACCAGAGAGCCGTACTTCTGTTATCCCTGTGTGTTATTGGACAGCTGTCCTTAAATGCGTTTTGCATGTTTTGTTTCTTTCCAAGTGCCCCACTTCTTGTATTAGTTGTTCCTGGTATTTTTCCCAGTTTGTTCTTTTGAAGTTTCTGTATTCCTCCTTTGCTTTTTGGGAAGAGATTGTGTCAAATTGTATGTGTCTGTGATCCGACAGAGATGCCTCCGTAGAGACATGCCAGTTTGTGCATAAGTTTTTAAGGCTGGGGCTAGCTATTGTTAAGTCTAGTACCTCCTGCTTAATTGAGTTAATAAAAGTAGGGGAATTTCCCTTGTTCAAAATGTCTAGGTTATTTGCTATAAGGAATTCGATATGTAACTTACCTCTCTTATTTTGTATTCTTATCTATTAGTTTGGCAGCCCGTGGTCTGCTACTGTTCCTATCGAAAATCAACTTACCTACTGGAGGGAGGAATCCCTTTACAGTATTGTTTCCTGCCCTTGGCTCTTGAATAAGTACCCCGCTATTAAGAATGACAGAAGAACTCAACTCACCCATCTCTTTGGACTCTACCAGAAATATATGGCCAGAAGAAGGAAACGGCCGATAGACTCAGACCAACGTGATCTAACACCGCAAAAGCAGATGATTGATAGCATCAAACGCTTCAGTAACGTCGATTAATACAAGAGCCATATTCCTGCCAGCATTACGAGAGTTAACAATATCATCAGTTATCGGACATAGAGCAGCCATGACCCAGCGTAAGTCCAGACTGCCTCTCAGGAAGAACACCGAACTCAACAAGAATCTTGGTGAGTGGACATAGAATGCTGATGGGGCAAACATCAGGAAGAAGGAAATACTCCATCCAACAAACAAGTATTTATTATATGTGTTAGTGGTTGCAGTATAACCGAACAACAGAAGAGGTACATCCTTGTATCAATTCCGTTCGCACCCATCGCACTTGACTTAATAATAATAATAATTCATTTACTGTGAAGAAGAAAAAAATTACAAATTATCAAATACAAGACAAAGTCCAGGTCTACCCAAGACTCATCTCTCAGAACAGTCTACAAGAAGGAGGGATTCTGTTTTGCAAATAGCATGACGTTATGTTATATGAAAACGTTCTCTGGTACCTAGAAACCTAGGGACGTTAAGAAGACCTCGGTTTATCAAATTAGGTTATGAACATCTGGACGGAAACTGATTTCTGACAGCAGATACGGTAGGGTTTTCTGCGTGACGACCTTATGGAAGAAGACCCTCAAGTGCAGATCGCGCCTTTCTGCCATATTCAACCAACGTGTAAGAAACAGGATTAAATGCCAAAGATAAACCGAAGACCCGAATTTTGCACCTTTTGGATACTAGAAGCAGTGAAAGAATCTATACTACTATAACATCAATATTCTCAAATGAATAGTAAACCTGGGTTTCATCGGTATACAGATGGTACCTAGAAGTAACAAGAATGTAGCCGACACGTATAGATTATATATAAAAGAAAGTTTGACCCTTTGCGTCCTCCAGAAAACTTCGGAAAAATGCAACAGCTTTGTCAGAGAGACCAACGAAATGAAGGATAGACAGAAGTAACCGATAATGAATGGTGTCAAAAGCCTTCGAAGAGTCAGGTAAAATGGGAGCTGTATTCCTACCAGCATCAAGCGAACAAAGGACATCATCTGCGATGGTAAACAGGGCAGAGGCACACCCATGGTCAAGTCTGAAGCCAGACTGAACCTCTGGCAATATCTTATATACTTCCAGATCGGTCCTAAGTTGACGATCGATGCGCCTCCTTCCACAAGTCTGGAAACAATCCGTCGACAAGACATGTATTGGAAATATGCGCCAAAGGCAACAATATCACGGGACAACACATCTCTAGAACCAGAGGCGTTATCGAATCAGCATCTGCCACGTTTGACTTGATGAGAACACAATGTTTTGGATCTCGTCAACGGTGACTGGTGTGAATATTCGCACCTCCATCGGAGTAGTTTTTCGTTAAGTGCTCGAAGTAGACATGCTTCTCCCGACAAATCAAAGTCTCGATCAAATTCCTAAGTGATCTATAGTAATCCCAGACCGCCTCACCGCCTCCCCGCTTACACTTCCTAAACGCTTTGTCCCTCAACTTCATCATATATCTAAGGTTGGAAGTAAACCAAGACGCATACGACTTCAAATGTTTGACGACTTTGACTTTGAACTACTACTTTGAAAACAACTGTTTGAGCGAGTGATCAGGAAACTCGTGTCATCAGAAACGAGGATGTGGTCAATCAGTGAAGCAGAGGTGGCGGTAGTACGAATAGGACAATCCACAATCTGTGATAATCCCAACCCGTTTAGGAGTAAATTATAAGAGTCAACTCTAGGCGACACGGCAAAAAGTTAAAATCACCCAAGCAAATACAAAGTGGTAATTCCAAAATAATATCGGATAACATTCTTCAAGGAAATCAAAGAATGCATCATGAGAAGAACCTGGGGGACGATGGCAATTTTAGAACCACCAACACAGATGCAAAGCCAATGGTATTCAACAAAAGAGAGCGTCGCCCTGCAATTAATAGAGCTCCTCATATAGAAGAATCACATAACCATCGATACTGACTAGATCATCTGGAATATCAGGGGAAAGCGACGTCTCAGAAACCGCGATGAGCACTAGACGCACTTCCCATTGGAAGAGTATTGTAATTCGAGCTCCAGTTGAAGTTTTTCCAAAAATACGGCCATCTTTTGTTCACCCAATACTTCTTTCGCCTTTTTAAGTACGTTGGATTCCAGACCCTTTAAAGGTTTTTTTGTTAAACCAGATCTTATCTCGGTTTCTGTAGGCAACGAATTTTACAACTATGGGACGCGTCTTTGTACGATCTAATCTCGGTGGGACCAATTTCTATTTTGAAACACCAATTTGTTAGCTTATTTTTTTCTAATGTTTTTTGAATAGTATTAACAAGCAGTTGCGCCTGGAATACATCTCCGCACCATCGAATCTTTGCCTGATTTCCAACAAACATTCCACAATATGTCTTTTGAATTCATCAAATTCCGATCTAAGATGTTGTAGTGTGTCTGTCGAAGCTGCAGAACTGAACCCATTACTAGTTGCAATCTTGCATCGAAATCCCTGACGGTATGTTCCATCTTGAAGGACCCATGGCCAGTAAGAGCTGAGTAAGACTGACTGACTTCCGGATATTGCAGGAGGATTTGAAAGCGTTCCTGGTTTGGTCTCAGCTAAACGTTCTGCCTCTGAACATTTCTGAACGTTCTGCTGTTGAATTCTCTTACAGATGATGGCGTTGGTTTGGAGTGTTGCAATTCCTTGAGGGATCTCGGTATGGTCTTTAACAGAACTTTATCCTTCCAAGACCACATCGAGGGGCTTGTAGGCTCTTCTATACGTATCCTGAGGTTTGTGCTGCGCAATGAGAGGAATTTCTCCAGTTTGAGGTAGTTCTCTCATTGCTATACTTATCACTTGTGCCCTCTCGCTTGGAGTATGCGTTTCAGGTGTGGTGCTCCCACACAAGTTGCCATGTTTGTGCACTTGAGAGGGTGCAGCGCCGCTTCTTAAAGCACCTTTTCTTTAGGAGGGATGGAGTCCACCTCCTCTCCAAGATCATCCCGTACTCCTTCAACACTGTACCTAACAGATTTGCACTTCTGTAATTCCCACTAGTATAATTATGCCTACCTCCCAGTCTCCAGGTATTGTTTCTTCCTTCCAGATTCTCCTGTATAAAACTGTCAGTATTCCAAGGCCCTCCTCACCCAAACCCACCGCTTTGTGACGTTTCAACCTTTCTACTGCTTCTTTAATCTCCCATTTTTATTTCTTTGTTACCAGTTCGTTTTTGTTTGTCCCTTTCTTCATACTGTTTATGAATGTTACAACGTCCTTGCTTTTTATTCTTGTGTTTTTTACCTTCCCCATCCGTAGTGTTTTCAGAATCCTATAGAAGGGTTTTCAATTTTCTTTGCTTTCTCTCTCCATTTTTTTGTCCAAATTCCTCCCAATCATCTCTTTTGGCTGCTACCTTTTACCTTTTTTTCTTTGTTTATTTGCAGGATTCGTATGTTTCTACTGTTCTACATATCGTATAACTCCTCTGCACATCTGCTTCTCTCAACTTGTATGATTTTATTTTTAGTTTTCTCTTCTGTTTCCCAATATCTGCTTTTGTCTTCTCCATCTCCCTTCCCTCCATCATTCTTACTTTTACTCTTAACACAAAGTGATCACTGTATATATCAGCTCTTTTTACTACTCTAACATCTTTAAAATTTCTTCTATGGTGTCTATCAATTCTCTCTCTTGTTCTGTTGTTATTTCTTCCCTTTTCTCCATGAATTCCTATTACATCATTGTTTTGTTTGTCTCTCCTTCCCACTCTTCCATTAAAGTCCCCCATCTCTACCAACCTTTCCCAGATAATCATCATCTTAATTGGGACTCACTATAATTTTATTAGTAGTGTTCTTCAGATCTAGGTCCACTTTGAGGATTCTTTCTGATATTCCAGTCCATCCTTTGACTTCTTCATGGTCTTCAGTTCCCCAATCACATGTGTCAACTTCCCGTCCATCACCTTCATGTTATTCATTATATGTTCGAACATACCCATAATCTCCTGCATATCCCTTTCTTCGTTTTCTTTCTCCAAAATTAAGACTCGCTTTTATCCAGCCTGTACACCCCCATTGCGTCGCTTGACTTTTGAATATTTAACAAATACGTATAAATTTTTCAGATTATGGAGAGTACCAGGATGCCACGAACTCCTAGCTTCTCTAGGT